>BGPT01001566.1:15437-138433 GCA_003297045.1 Symbiodinium sp. clade C Y103
TGTATGTATGTATGTATGTATGTATGTATGTATGTATGTATGTATGTATGTATGTATGTATGTATGTATGTATGTATGTATGTATGTATGTATTATATTTGTATATATTTGTGTATATATATATATATTTGTATATACATATCTGTATATATATATAATATACTTATACATTTTTTCTTTTGTATTTTTTGATCTAAATCATGTATATATCTCCAGACGTTAAGTTCTCCCAGTGAAAGGTCCGAGTTTGGACCTCCTCCCCTCTGAAGCGCAGCCCGGAGCTCTTGACCGAGCCTAAGCCGGCAGTGCCTGGGTTTATTTCAGGGAGCCGTAGTGGTTTTGAGGGAAATTTAAAGGTTGAAGCCCCTTATATTTGATGGTAAAAATCTGGCACATCTACTGGAAATCACTATTTTGAACCATTTTCTCTTTAAACCAATCCATGGAGATCCATGAAAACCGACGGATTGTTGTGCTTTTTACACAAAAAGGAGTGGTTATGGTTGGAGATCAGATGATCGTCAAAAGCCTTGACTCATTTTTGTCTTTGAGTTTTTTGCCCTCAAGGTGAGAATGTTACCTACAAGAATAACTCTCGCGGATCTAAGCCACAAAAAATGGAGGACATTTTCCCACTGAACACCTGGATTTCAGTTGATTTATCCAACAACTCCAGGAGATCAAACCCGTTTCACCTGCATTTCACCCAGAAAACCTCAACATTTCCAGCCTGAAACGTCTGAATTTACCCTTTTCACCTCTGGACATGTGCACCCCACCAGGTCGTGCAGGACCAGACGCGTTGGATGCAGCACCTGGACATGCTGAAGCGGAGCTTTGAACATTTGGAGGAGGCGCATGAGGAAAGCATTTGGCAGATGAGCCTTGGAGCAGTCGTTTGGGGTTGGAGTGTCATTCAGGTTGGATGGTGATGGATTGGTAGGGTTTGTTGGTTAATTTTATTTTTTTTTAATGATTTACTGATGACTAAGGATGCATACTGTAGTATATGTATAATATTGGATGTTGATTTGGTGTCTATTTTGGGTTGGGTTGGTTGGATGTTGTTTGGGTGGATGTTGAAAGTATATATACATATACATAATTGATAATGTAGACGTTTGATGTTAGATACAGTTTTTTTTGTATATCTGAATGATAGTATATATATATATATACATGTAGGAATGATGACGTTATGCATATATATATATATATATACAACTAAAATACTAAATCACAAGAACCCGGTACAATAGCAGGAATGACTTAGAGGTTGGATGGTTGGCATCCAACCCAGATCCAGTGCTTCCTGGCACCAGACGTTGCCAAGGCGCGCAGATGTGTCCTGGCACGCGCGCGTGAGTTTGAACCAAGACCTGGACGTGGTTCAGGGGGAGCTGCGGCGTGCCTTGATGTCACAAGACACTGGCACCACGGAAGCCTGGCGGCAGTGGGGATTGGAAAATGGCTGGAAAGTAACGAAAATGGGTGGAAACGGTTGGAAGATTTTGTACTTGGAAGAATATGGGTGCTTGAAACGAACTTGAAGCGTGAATCACAATACTTTTTTCTGTTTTTGGAGGTTTATTTCAAGAAACAACTTGGGGCAAAAGGCCACGCTTATGAAGGGGTCTATCATGTGACACTGCTGAAGAGTGCAAATGCGAACCGATTTGATATTTGGTCTTGACACTTGGACATTTCCCCACCCCTTCCAGCATCACTGAGGACTTCTTCAAATATTGCAGCTCGCCATTTGAACCACGAAAGTCCGGGACCAGATATGCACAAAACACCTGCTTCTAGGTCGTTGAGTCATGTCCTACTGAATTCCCCAAAACATACCAAAGAAAGTCTAATAGAACATCTAAGGGAAAAGAGTTTGTTCAGCTCCTGGTTGTTATTGGTGGGAAGCAAAACTCCGTAGTAGGGGAACAACATGATAGTTTTGCAGGTCCCCAAGATTTTACCAACAGCTTTTGAAGCATATTTGAATAGTCATTTCGGGGCCTGTAGACCTCGTTTCTGGGCACCCAAGTCATATTGTTGGTTCGATATCCCACTATAGTAGAAAATCACAGTACATGAACATATATCATATATCTTATATCCCCATGAAATGGTATCATTTTCCCATCCTTTGCCCAGGTAAATCCTATCGTCACGGGGCTTTTCTGCTCCTGGACTGTGTGGGAAAGGAGCTGGGCACTGGCTTCCGCATGACGCCCCAAAAAGAGCCAGGGATGGGCGGTGGGGAGGGAAACTGGAAACCATGTCTGTTCGCCTGCGTAGATGATATGTGTCAAGATTTGGGTGTGACTGAAAATAAGGGATTACCACATTATTATTTATGGTCACTTTGGGTAGGGATATTGAGGTTGTAAACCAATGGATCTAGGAGGTTCCAACAATTTTCAGACAACATTGGCTGATCTTCAAAGTTCAACGTAATGTTCAATTCTTCCGGGCTTCAACATGGCCAACGCCCAAAGGGGTTCATGAATATTTTTGGGACAGAACAGGGGGGTCTCTCTATTTCCCTTTCAAACGGAAGTGTGAATTTTCATAACCTGAAATGGAGGTATAGTAAACCCTATAACCTTCAAATTAAAGCTTATATATATATATAATATATTTAAAAAAAAAATATATATACTTACAAATAAACGCTTCCCTTCTCAAACCAGGCTAGCCCCCGAGTGCTTGGCCCTCCAAAGGTGATGTTTTTCGACCTGCCAGTGCCAGGTGTGGGTCATGGGTGTCTCCATCCTGTGCGCCACAAGAGATCTGAACATGGGAAGACATGAATTCGAAACAAACTTCGATCTGAAAATGGGAAGGCATGTGTGGCTTTGTGGGGGAGAAGGCTTCTCAATTTTTAATGTTTAAATCCCATTGGAAGAAGCATGGACTCCAGGTACTTCCTGAGTTTGCCCTTGGTCTGTATTCTCGCATCAATGCTCTCCCCCTGGGTGCGAGCCAAGTATGTGGACCGAACAGAGGCGCGTTTCCGTGACCCTAAGAAACATCTCACCAAACGTCACAGCAGGATTTCATGCAGATTTGATGGGATATGTATACACATATATGTATATATATATATATATATTGGAGATTTTATGGGGATTTTATGGGGATTTCATAGTGATTTTATGGCGATAGAGTGTAACATTCATGAGGGTGTGAATAAAAATGGCGGGGATACCCCAAAATGTTCTTTTTTATTTGGAACATGGGCTCTTCCGTTTTCAGGCAAAGCCACGTGAATTCTTGGAAACTTGGCCATGGCCAAAACCCAAGGCACCAATGAACCAGAATTGGCTAGTCATGGTGAAATTACCGAAGTATACGG
The DNA here is from genome assembly GCA_003297045.1 of Symbiodinium sp. clade C Y103. NCBI lineage: Eukaryota > Dinophyceae > Suessiales > Symbiodiniaceae > Cladocopium > Cladocopium sp. clade C. The sequence goes on from BGPT01001566.1 coordinate 18,793, forward strand.
CTTAAATCCTAGTTTTTGATGCTTGAATCAGCTAAATCAGAATTTTCGATGCTTCAATACCAATTTTTGCTGGTCAAGTACCACATTTTGATGATGAAAAACCCAAGTTTTGATGATTCAATCCACCTTTTTGCTGGTTGACATTTCAATTTTTGATTTTTTGAGGATTAAATCCCAATTCTCGATGATGAAATCCGACGTTTTGATGGTACAATGCCAATGTTTGATGATTTTATCCCACTTTTTGATGGTAAAATCCCCCAATTGTGAGCCAGGTGCTGTGTCGCTTCACGGCCACCCTGCTCCTGGGATACCTACTGAGGCGTGGTGGATCTCGACGACTGGAAAGCTCCATGACTGGGGACCTGAAAATAGGCTACAGTGGTTTGTCAGCATTTTCCGAAATTAAGTCAGAACTATGTGGGGGGTATGCCCCATTTTGAATTTTCAGACACATATGGTCAAATTCCGGTGTACCACACCCGCCTGATATTTTGCTGGACATCAAGCTAGTTTATTTACGTGGGGGTCAAGGTCATGGTGGTAAACCCGCAACCTTAAACCATCTGAATATGACGTTTACCAGAAATGGGTAGTATATACCATGAAAAACGGCGTCCCTGTTTACCACATTATCCATAATCATTCTCAATTCTCAATTCATATCCCCTGTTTGATGGCGAATGTTTCCATTTCATGGTTAAATTCCATTGATTCCCCATTCGTGCAATCATCAGAATCCTACTTTCTCAACCTCAAGATGATAGCTTAGTACTACTCCACATCTCTTTCTGCAGTCCCCGATTGCTTCAAGGGAATATCAAATGAAATCATATTAAATCTAATCAAATCCTACGAAGTCACCACTTTAATGGGAATATCCACTGACCTGACCAGCTAACTTGGACGCCATGTCTCAAGGCCTTCCAGGATGGACGCCATGCTCAGTGCTCGAATGCAGGCGCTCGGGGCGGGGTTTCCCAAGCGGTTTTCATGCCTCGTGGTAGCTAGCATTGACCATTGAATGCTTATTTAGCACCTACCAGTTTATGGAGATTCTATGGGATTTCATGGGATTCTTTTGGTTTTGTTGTGATTTCATTGCACTTTAGGTGCATTTAAGATGATTTACCCTCTGGCAATTTTATACTGTGCTATTTTTAGCAACACCAGAATAGGTACATCATCGAGCGACATGGGACATGTAGTCAATAGCTATGTTAGATTACCACTGGGTACTGCAGACACAGTGGCATATAACGAGATATAACGGGATATGATGGGATATAAAGGGATGGAACTCACCAACAATATGCTTTGGGTGTGCCTGAAAGCAGGGGATTTGACCACACAAATTGTAATCTCAAGAAGGAAAATGATGTGAGACCATCAAATTTGGAGGGTGCCCCATTTTCAGACAAACCCATTTGACGTTTCAGCTTTCCATTCTGATTTGGGAGCATTGATCAGCACACACCTCTTGGCTCAGAGGTTTTTCGAGAGTGGTGGCTCATTTTTTTAACACTATGTGGAGCTGGCGAGATCTGAAGGAAACTGTGGATTTTACCGTGGTTCCATCAGCCCAATGAATACCCTCTGGTAAACTAACAGTTTGCTATGGAAAATGGTGACTTATAGTGGAGTTGCCCATTAAAAAATGGTGATTTTCAATAGCTATGTTAGTTTACCAGAGGGTATGAAGAATCCTTCGACCCATTCCGTTCAGACCCCAGGCACCGATGGGAACTCTGGGAGAGCTGGAGGTTGGAGTGGTCCTGGATGGCAGGAGGTAAGGAGAATGCCATGGTGATTTAAGCAACGAAAGTAGGGACTTTAGCAGCAAAAATAGAGAGTTGAGCAGCAAAACTTGTGGTACAATATGGTATAATGATGTATAATGGGCATAGAATGGGGATACATCTAGATAAATCATAACGACTGCCCTGCACTATCACTGGAATGATTATTCTTATTAGTGAATTATTGGAATTTATCCAGAGGTAAGGATAATATTGGTCGATGGTAGAGTCTCTAGTCTATGCAGATTTGCATGCTTCCTGATTTAGTGGATTTTACCCGACTGTTTTGTGGATGGTCAGGTCATGAGACAATGACACAATTTTCAGGGAGTCTAAACCAGTGCGAATGGTGCTTTGGAGTGTCTCAAGAACTATTTGGGTTTGTCCAAAAATAGGGTATTCAGACACAATTGCCACTCAAATTGGAAGAATGATGATGAATTAGATTTGGGGTTACCCCATTTCCAGACAAGCACATTTGCAGAACCTAGCAGTTGCATGATTCAATAGTCGAACTTGCGTTAAAATGGCCACATCTCTGGTGCCGCTTTGCTATCCCATGCTTGAGCACCAAAAAATCTTCGCAGGGACAAGGTCTTGCAAACGCAGTGAGCTGAAGGTAGAGATTATTGCCGGTTCGTCCGTATCTTTTCCTGGATCCTCCAATTTTTGGTGCATTAATTAAACCAATCTGTTTGGCTATATATATATACATATATATATATATACTGTACATATTCGCATACTTGTGCACTGGTGCAGTACACACATATTTATATTTGTATTTATTTCACCAGATACACCCTATTTTAGTGACATATCGCATCATCATCCATTATCATTCACCAATGATTCCCTACAGCAGTGACTGTTGGGTTTCAGGCCTGGAAGATGCTGCAAAGCTGTACCAAAAGACGTGGAAAACCCACGGTCTCCCTAAGAACATGATCTAGAAATGGTGGGTTTTTCTGCATCTTGGAGCATATCACATTACAGTGGTCGGTTTCATACTGATCCCTTCCCCATAATGGGATGTCTTCATTGAGGGGACCCAACTCTTGGGCAACTTTTGGGGTGTGTTTACTACTAGGGGGATGGGATTAGACTGGGGTGAATTGTACCTCACTGAGACGTCACTGGAATGGTGGTTAGTAGGAACAACTATATGTTCTTCAACGGCCGGCCTTGCAGGTTGGTGTATTACTGTTATTTTTTGGCAGATCAGTCATACCTGTCATAGCTCCATTTTTGTCAGGTTTTGTTACACTTATTGACTTATTGCAGTACAACGCTCAGTAGTTATATAGTACCCCCAAAAAGATAGAACAGTCTATAATTTAGAACTATCTTTTAGATTTGGATTTGACCAACTTCTATCTTAACTTTGGGGTTACCAAGGTTACCCCTTAGAACCTCATCATTTTTCACCCACTTCTACACTCAGGTAATTTGTTACATAGAGCTATTGAAAATGGTCCATTTATAGTCGATTGACCTGTGAATACTATCCAAATGTTGGGTTTTCCATAGCTTTTTGTATGTGAACCAAAGTTTTTTTTTTGGGGTGCTATACCTCTACAGCTCGCCCCAGGTGGAGCATGGTGACCACGGGCAAATCATCTCGGCCTCCGGTAGCGTGCCGCTGACCAAGGACGCTGAAGGCGCGCGGAGTTTGCGGCACGGAGACATGTTGATTTTTTTTGTTTTTGCGTTTTTGGACACTGTGTTTATGGTAATGTCAAAGTGATTTGCTGGTGATTTTAGGGTAATTTAGGGATTGAATATGGTGATTTATTGGTGATGTACTTGGATTTGATGGGATTTGGGGTGGAATATCACTGACCAACTTGGTATCATACTTGGGTCTGAAAACGGGTGAAAACTTCGCCCAACTTGTGGCGCGAATTTTTAACGGGGGGAATCATTTTATAAACGGTCAAATTTTGGTTACGTTTTCAGGCACGCCCAGATTTTCCAGTGGTGTTTTGGAGAATCTTAGCTTTCTTCTCAACATTTCAGGCACACCCAGATTTTGCAATAGGAAAATACCCACTGGTAAACCAACATAACTATGGAAAATCACAATTTTTAATGGGAAAATCCACTATAAATGGCAATTTTCAATAGCAAACTGTTAGTTTACCGGAGGGTAGACCTTTTTTGGGAATTGCATCTGGCGCTTGGATCAGGTTCTCCCACTGGCGAGGCGGGGGAGTGGCTGTCCATGGAAGCAGAAGGAACATGAACCGGTGTTGATTTCAGGGTTTTCTTGGGCAGTCTTACATTTGTGTGTATATACATTTACGTAAATATACATATATATATATATTTATATATTAAGTATACATCAATTGTGGGAGACCCATGGTTGGAGTCAAATGTTTCAGAAAAGGCAACTCTTCGCGATGAGATGCCTGGGCAGGACGAGGAGGGGCTGCCGGCCGAATGAAGCTGCGGTCAAAAAATGACTGACTTTGCTGCTGAGGGAGAGGAACATCTCCCATTTAAAAGTCGATTTTCCTATTAAAAGCTCAATTTAGTTCGTGGATTTCCCAGCTAGCCATGTGTGATTACCAAAGGGTAAGTGGTTGAAGCATCTATTCACAAAGAAACAAGCAGCAGCACAATCCTTGGAAGTAGATGGGTTTGGTACCTGAAAATGTGGGATCAAACAGTCAAGTATGGCCATTGAGCAATGTAGAGAAAATGATTCAATGATGATCATGGGATTTTTTGGGTACCCTATTTTCAGACACAGCCCAAGTTGCAGACATCAGATGATCAAGCATTGTTGGTGAGCTGACAATCGGTTCTGAAGCAGGGCGTGAGAATGTGGTCAGATCAATTTTTCGGCTGCTCGTCATTTTGTGTTGCCTATCTTGCCGCAGCTTAGCTCTCAAGGTTCTTTCAGGCCATTCTTGACAGTCGTCCACCCTCGGGGCTGTTTCAAGTTCTACTCTTCATATCATGATGCGCTTCATCGGATGTGGCATCGTCTTTGCTTCCGTGCTGTCTGCCGAGGCAGGTGGAGTGCGTGGCAGCGGCGGCGGCGAGGGGCGCACCATTGCGGTGGAGGATGTGCAGGTGACTGGGTGGCTTCAAAGTTGTGAATTCCGTGTTCTTTTTTTACTTTAATATGGTGGTCAGATTTCAGATATGTTTTTTTTTCTCTTTCCTTTGCCCAAAATGGGTTGATCCCCCAGCCAGGCTGGCTTGCAGAGTGCCATGCAAGCTTTGCTTGATGGTGATGATGCTTCCCTCAAGCGCGCCGCACACATTGAGAGCCGCGTGTGGCAAACCTTCCAGGCCCTTCCCAAGAATGAGATTGGGCGCCTTAGCCCAAGAGGTGTGCGATATTTGGTGCACAACTACTTCATGAAGGAGCATGGTTGGCTGATTCAGGGCTTAGATCCGCATGGAAACCAGGCGGATGTCTCGGAAATTCATGAAGTGAACATCTTGCAAGACAAGGCCCCGGCGCTTGTGGAGTCCTTGCTTGAAGCACGCCGCTCCAACCACGGCCTTTCCTTGAATGATGTGGTGACGATGATTACAGCCTTGGAACGGCTGATCTTTGACGAATCGTTGTCCCTGCTCCGGGCATCTTACATCTTCAATGATCAGAGCATGCTTGGAACTGTTGGACAGAGCAACTTGTTGGCGATTAGATATCTTATTGTTATAGAGTATTATGTTGTATGCATGCAATATGTATGTATATATATAATTATATATACAGTGTAATACAGTGTATCTACATAATTTCGTTTTATTTGGGATGTCGATCCACCATGCCTAACTTCTCCAGGGTGTTTTTTTCTTGCAGAGGCGATGTGCACGAGATCCTCACGTCGTATCTTCTCCTCTTCCAGTTGGGAAGCAAGGGCAACTTGTCGGATGCGCGCTTGCACAATTCCTTGAAGGGCCGACTCTCAGTGCGTTACTGGATCGATTGGTTAGCCCATTTTTTTTTTGAATAGACCCGTACAGGTCGTTTTTTTTTTCCCGTTGGTCATTTATGGCCCAGTTGAAAGATACAAACTTGGAATGGCAAAATGTGGGATCATCGTGGAACTCAATGTTTTTTTTTTTTTTTTCCGGCAATATGAAATCAATGGAGGGTACCTTTCTTTAGATTGGATGGGGTAAACACCAGAGTTTTTTTAAACTTTTCTTTTGTTTACACATATCTCACAAGATTTTTGTGATTTGATTGGGAACCAACCAGACGGGTATGGATCAAAACCCTTTTTTTGCGCTGGCATAGAACTAGCTGCTGCTATAGTTATGGATGTTCATCTCTCCCCAAAATCCAGATTAAGACAATCATGGATGGGCTGAACATCGTGGATGGCATTCCCCACACATCCCACGATTTTTTTGAGTCCATAGCAGTCTCACGCTCTCGAGCTACCAAGGTGATGACTGGCCAGTCTTGGTGGATTTCCAGCGGGATGCCGTGTTGAACTTCAACTATGCCAAGCAGCACAGCTCCAATCCGTTCAACGAGCCACAGTACACCTTCCAGGTGTAACGGATTTGGATGGATCTGGGGCGGCTAGTGGGGAGTATAGTTGGGGTGAGTTTATGCGAGGCTGTCAATATCAATATCAATGAACTCATAAAATGATGTCTACGGTATATATATATATATATATTACACACAAATATGTATTGATAGATCCACGCTTTTTTAAACATGCATTTCAATCATTCTCGCCGTTATTCTACATTTGACTCAGAGAAGCTGCAGGACACGCTTGGGATCGTGGAAGAATTGGCCCATAGCTATGGCCAGTGGCAGAACATGGAGTGTCGGCAGATGAAAGCAGACCTAATGGACCTGGACGCTGACGGTGATGGCCGTATCCCCCTTGGAAAGTTCTATGGTCGGGTGGACAACACAAAGTATCAGTTCACTGAATCCATGCAGTACCTTCAAGAGGTTGGGGCTCTTGACGAGGAGACCGTTGCATTTTCCATGACGCAGTAGTTTTCATCCACCACGGGGGGGAATCTAGTGGGGCTTCATCTTGTTGGTGGTTTGAACCTCGGCTTTTGGGGTTAGAGGCTAAAATGTTTCTTAACCATGACCCTTTGACTTGGAAAATAGACTCCGAACTATATGGATTCTTAATCCTACCAACTTCCATTCACAGTTTAACCTATCCCTCCTGAGCTCCAGCAGCTTTAAAGCCAGAATACAGGAACACATGGAGGAAAGAATGATACAGATCCGTATTTTGACATTTTCTTCCCCAAAATCGAGTCAAACTAATTCACTTTCCCAAAAAAGTTTACTCGTTAGATTGCCAGAGGGCAATTCACGTTGATATCCGATATCGTGGGCAAATCTTGTTGGTTAAATCCCAATTTTCGTTGGTAAAACCTCCTGTAAATCACCCAAAAAAAAGCCATCCCATGTATATCTTTACTTTAGTTACATCCCAATTTTTGGTGGCTAAGTCCCTTTTTGTGTTGGTTAAGTCCCCATTTTGAATTGGTTCAGTCCCAAATTGTTTGTTGGTGAAGTCTCCATTCTTAATTGGTGAAGTCCCAAATTGACTGTTGGTAAAGTCCCCATTTTCAGTTGGTTCTGTTGGTTTTGTCCCTATTTTGGATCATAAGTCATATCCCTCAGATTTTTCATGGGCCCAACTGGTAACCTTTCGCTGTTGCCTGCAACCGACAAAAAGTCCCACAGGAGAAGAAGGTGCGCATCGCCAACTACCTGCAGGGCCCCTCCAATTGCATCGCCTCGTCGACCTACTACTCTGCAGCTGTGGCAGAAACGGTGGAGGGATGAAACCTGTGGAGAACGATTTTATGGATGGTTAACAATGGTTAACAATGGTTAATAGTGATCAATAATGGTTATCATTGGTGATTAGTGGTGATGAATGGTAAATCGTGATTAATAATGGTGATCAATGGTTAATGATGTGGAATGATGGAAAATCTATGGGGCTTTCTCAAGCCATGGGGGATGCCCAAGTCACCGTAGATTTAACAAGTGGTCTAAGGACTTGGATGATTTTGGGGTACCCCCATGACTTAGGAAACCTTCATATATGATATAATGGGTATTATAAATATACATATATGGGGATATATGTATATATGGGGATATATGTATATATGGGGATATGACCAAATCAAGCAAATATGTGCAAATGTAAATATTTGGGTTTGTAATATGATGGAATGCAACCAAGAAAGATATTGGAATCTACTGTATTTGAATCATCATTTTCTTGGGAATCAAACAACAAAGAAGCCATAGGAGTTCATAGGATGTATTGGGATTCAGTGCGAAATCCATAGATAGCTTGGAATAGCCATCTTAATGGTGGTCAACCAGCTATTCCAAAGGGATTTCATGAGATTCAATCGGGTACAATACAACTAGGCTGTGGTTAAACATTTTTTTCTTGAACCACCACATATTGGGATATAGATGGATATAGTGGGGAGATATATTGGGATCTTTCATGGCAGATAATTGACCAATGTGATATGATAGTTGGTTTCAAATCATTTTTTACTTGGGCTAACTAGGACTTGTGGTCGATATACCGATACTTAGACTGGGTCAAAAACAAACTTATCGCTTTTGGGCCCAATCGTGTAGGGATTCAATGGGATTTATATAGTGTGATATTCAATGTGATGTATTCACACAACAATTTGAGTTGGGTGTGTCTGAACATGGGGTGTGCCTACCATCAATTTACAGTATTTCCTTTCACTTGGAATGATGATCACTGGATTTTGGGTTACCCTCTTCAGAGAAACGATTTCTTTTTTGCATATTTGCGATCCCCTATGGTTTTTTCCAATAGGTCAGGACCCAGAAAGACACCACATATATCCACCCCTCTGGGACGATGGGAACGTAAATTCCCCGGGCTTTCCCCGATATTTTTGGGCGCTCCAAGGCCAGCCTTTCAGCGGTAACATTTACCAATAAATCCATCAAACAGTCCATTGAACCTCCTTTTGAGAGGTGAAATCCGAGTTTTTCTTGGTTGAGTCACCATCTTTGTGGGCGAAATCCCCCCATAAAAGTGTTGGTGAAGTCAGCATTTTTTTCGACATCCAAGAAACCAAGGTATGTTGTCTGAGTGAGTGCGAGGGTGTCTTGAACGACTTGGAGGTCAAGGTCCAAGGTCCCAGTGCCGAAGCGATGCATCTCCTCCGTTTGTTGGGAAACATTTCGTCCTCCACCGTGGATGCACCTCGTGAGTTTCCCCAGGCAGGGATGGCATGACGAATCACCATTCTTGTTGAGGATATCTCCATCATATCTCTTGTTTTGGTCCATAAAAATAGTCTGTTTTTTTTTTTCCCTGGAAGGTAATGGTGGAGAGGCTTCAGCAGATTGCGGATCAGAACGGTGGCGAAGTGCCTCTTCACGGACGACTCTTTTCCGACTCTGAGTGGCAGTGGCAGTTTCAAAGTTTAGGATTGCTTTACCAACATGATAATTATAATGATGATGATAATGACAACACTGTTTCTGTTGTTATTATGTTCATTCATTATCATTAGTACATTATCATCATGTTTGGACACCATCCTCTCTCAACGAAGATCAACACTTCTCAAAAGATGTCGTGACAACCCCGGTTTACAACGTATTTTTTGTGTGGCTCGGGTCTTTTTGAAACAACCAGCCGCGCGCCAGGAATGGTTGCACTTTGCCTTCCCAAACGAGTGCCCCTATCCCTACATGGTTGAGGAGGCCAAGGCGCTGACACCATCACATTGGTCCGACAAGAAGATGTCGGTGGAGCCCGGACAACGCATCCAGCTGGCCTCCACGGCAGAGGAAGAGACGACCGAGACAGCCGCCGGCGTCTCGAGCGAGATCACTTGGGCGTCCAAGGACAGGGGTTGGCGAAATGAGGCAATCCACCGGAGATCGCCAAATCCACCGGAGATCGCCAAATCTTGGGGCAAATGGGGATTTTCTGAACATAGGGGTGGGCCTTTTTAATTCGAAGGTATCATTTTCCCTTATTTTCCACATAGAAATGACCAATTCCCATTTGATGGTATCAAACAAACCCCATAGTAATGCCCATTTTCCCCAATATGAATGACCAATTCCTTTTTCCACAGCCATATGGTTGCATCCAACTCGGTAGGAAGTCCTTCACGTGCAAGAGACTTCGAGACTCCCTCGAAGCAGCATCTTCACCTTCCGCACCGTGGTGCAGGTGAGCAAAAACCCAGCTGTTGGTTGATGATTAGCATTTAAGATGGGGATGCAAGAAGGATATCATGGAGATATAGAGGTGTATACCATGATGTGTAATGGGACCAACGATATGAAAAGCCTGGTCATATCTGGTGATTAATTATTTGATATGATTTCATCACCATTTACAGCGGTTTAAAGCATCAAACACATGGGGATATAAATGGATACGATTGATCAACGATGATTGATGATGATTTTGTCAGGGGGTTATCAACCTTCCCTTGAAATAGTGGATATGCTCATAGTCCATGAAGTGGTGGCTTTCGAACGAGCTTACCATCCAACAAGACTGGGAAAAGCCATTGTTTTTTGACAAAAGAACTGCAGGTGAGGGTTGATTCAATACCATCCATGATCCATCCAAGGGGGATACTCATCTCCATGAGCTCGATGAACCGCTGCTCAGGTGGCTCTGTTGCTGGCTGTGCTTCGTGCTGCCAGCAGCAACTGGCAGACACTTCTCGCACTTGGAACAGGTGGGGATCAGACACGGGGACCTGTCGGTGGACTGCGGTTTGAGCAGCAAACATGATAATTTCAGCTACAAAGATAGGGATTTAACCAACAAGAATACGGTTTTTACCAACAATAACAGGAATTTTGCCACCAAACATGGCGATACAACCAAGGGATTAAACATGGTTGTATGATGGGGATAGAAAGTCGTTGTACTGGGGATATATCTGAATAGATTATATTGACCTCACTGAGACGTCAATGGAATGATGGGCAATGGAATGATGGGAATTTAATTGGGGAAGCTGGCCCAAAAGGGCTTGACTTTAGGTTGGTCAGTGAATCATTGTACTTGATTTTTCCAGATCTATGCAGAGGACTCCCTAGATCGGTAACTTGGTTTAGAAAGACATGCAACTGTAGATATACTGTATCCACCACAACCTGCAATTGGCCCAATTCTAAACCAGCTTACATACCTCGGAGGCCCACTTCAGACATACACTTATACCATATACATCATCATAGGATGAATGATGTGCTAGGCGCCGGATTTTTCGTCATTTTGAAACACGGCAACTTCTTGACCCCAACACAGCCCAGAAACCCTGGTAGATCATATGGTGTCCGCAAATGGGGGAATGGTTCCGCCACCAAACGTTGCGCAGGCCCGAAGGAGAAGGACTACCAGCTGCCATTCTGATCCGAGTTCCCGATGGATTTGCGCAGAGAAATCTGACATAGCTTGCCGGGATATGGTGTTTTCCAGGGGGAAATCATCCATCGTGTTTTGCCATAACACTTGGGGCAGTTATATAAGTTGTATATATATATACATACAGTATATATATATATATACACAGTATATATATATATACATACAGTATATATATATATATATACAGTGTATATATATATATTTATATTTATATTTATATCTTGTTATCTTTCGGCCATTGGACCCAGCATCCCCCGTCCTGTTTTGAACATTCAGCAATCCCCAAATGGATGCTTTCGAGCATGTTAGATTTCCATCCCTGGAATGACCATTTCGAATGACTATGATCATCTTCCTTTCATTGTCTTTTTTCTCAATGGGTTGAGGCTGCCAGCCACATTCCTTTTTTGCTGCTCTTTCTTGGTACTTGAATGCTTGATGCGATTCTCAGCTCGAGTCCTGAGCTTGCACAATGAAAGTGGTAATTCTTACACCTTCTACCAGTCAAGAGAGCCAGTTCCATCAATGTCACAGCTTTCAAATGGATATCATCGCTTTTTTACGCAAACTCAACATTTTGTCAACAGTCCCATACCTACTATCCTTTTATGAAGACAACTGGAGCTGGACTTGAGGCAAACTGTAGAACAGATTCGCTGTTCACCCCCAAAACTCAGTAGTCAAACTAAAGTTTTGCCATTTTTTGAAGATTTGAAGCAGAATGGCCCAGAGGGTGACCCTGACAAGGACCCCTGACAAAGACGTCTCCATTCTTTCAAAGTAACATTGGGGTGCACCTGAAGAAAATGATGCCATGCCGATACAAGCCCAGCAGTCCCTGGGTGAGAACGACGTGGCGGCCCGAGTTGGGGGGTTCCCCACCCATTGGGGATGGTGAAACACTCCGACGCATTGCCGGGAAATCGTTGGGGAAAGTTTATATGATCGTTTCCTTCCACTGTTGTCCGATTTTCCCTTTATTTGTTCTTAGCATCTCCATTGACCATTTTTCTTGGTGAATCCTCCATGGAAATTAGGTGTGCCTCGTCATGTTTGGGTCAACCCCACACTGTTGGTATAGTTTGTACCCCCATGTACTGTTGATTATATCCCCATTGCTTTTGACTGAAACCCCATTTGTTGTGTTCTCTTGTGTTTACAAAAAAGGTACCACAATACCCCGCTTGGGTATTGAAACCATATGTGCCTGTAAAGGGCTTCCTAATTGCTTTACCACGTAAATCCCTTCCCCCAGTCATTAGTACCTGCTAGACCTTGGTTTAGCTTTGGTTTGATGAATGTTAAAGTGAATTTGATCTTAGGGTGATGGAAACTCATACGTGAATCACCACTAGTCAACCAGTGCATTTGCCGCAATCAATCACAGGAACCCCGGATCAATTTCAAAGTAAAAGCCATAGTTTACGGCCAATATTTTCCCTCAAACCCAACTCATTGCTATATGCTTCGTAGCATCGAATCATCCCCTAAACCACCACGCGAAAACCCTGTTTCGCATCCCAATGTTCAAAACCCAAGTTGACATCGATGGATTTTAGGTGATGTTCAACCCAAGTAAACCCATTCCAAAACAATGTAGAAAGCCCATCCAAGGACGTGCAGCTGGCTGCGCTCTTCGCACAGCGAAGGCGGCTGGATGAGGGCGCCCGGCAGGACACTAGCGTGGATTTTGGGCAGGAAATCCTTGAGATTTTAATAGACAAAATGGATGAAAATGGAAGGTTTGTGGAATTCGTTGCAGATTTTCACCTGCACAAATGGCGGATTTCAATGGAAAAAAAACAAGGGAGATTTGAGGGATTTTGACTGATTTTCACCAGCAAAGGATAGAGAACTTCGCAGTGGGTCAAGTGGCACGGGAGTGACAGGAGTTCTTCTCCCGTGTGATGAGTGATGCTGAGACCAAGGTGCGACCACCTTTTGTTTCCCGAAGCAAAAGGAGGGGGGGTGACAGTTGAAGACAACATTGGGGAAAATTGGATGAACTGATGAATTGCAAATGGCAAAGGGGTGGCCTTCTCATGAAATTCAACCAATTCATCCAACTTGATGAGAACTACCATGCTAAGAGACGCATGCATGAGTCGTAATCACCACCACCACCACCACCACCCCCACCACCACCACCACCACCACCACCATCATTGTTTTGTGCTAAAAATTACAACCATCCCATTTGCGGATCCAAACAGGCACTTCGTATACCCAATTTCGATCCATACACAGTTTAACTAGTTAAGATCCAAATGTGCTTCATTTCTGGAAGTAGGCAGTTTAACTGCTTCAATTTCAGTTGAACACAAGTGAAGTACTGACATCCCAGTGGAAAAAATACTCAAGTCCAAAAAGGGTAGTTTAACATGGTACCATCATATGTTTTTTGCAAAACGTTAATATGTTTATTGAGCAATCCTAACATTTTCTGTGGATTCTATTTAATTCTCCACATCATTATACGCATCCGAATCTTATTTGTCCACATCATGACAGGCGACAAAGGGAGGCCGTGGTCGTAAGCGCCGGCCACCCAGGTGGGGTTGGGATTGATGTCTTGTTTTGGGGATTTGTTTCACATCACATGAAAAACGACCTGTTGGGGATAAACAATCCCCAATAGTTGGGTGATGTGAAAAATTAGGACATTTTACCAACCCCTGAGATAGGATTATAGATAGTGATTCTCTGGATGCTGGATCATGGATAGGATAGGGGTTGTTTCAGTTGAAACAGTTTCCCTGTTCAAGAATTGATATGGGTTTGTGGGACAATTTAGGGGAAAATCCCACCATCCCATGGTGAAGAAGATCATTTTCCCTGGAGCGTGTAGCCCATTTTCAGACACAACCATGGATAGTAGTATGACCATGCAGATTCTGGATCATGAATAGGATGATGATGGCCAAGGATGATGTGTTTGAAAAGTATCATGGAGAACGGGATGACTATGCTGATTCTCGGCTTTTGTTTGACAACTATTCTGGATAAAGCAAACAGTTGGTTTGATCACATGGCCAAATGGAAGTATGATCATCCATACCCATCCGCATCAGAATGAAGACTCTACATATTCACGGACCCACGCATTTTTCTTTTTGTCAACAACCATCTCCAACCTTTCTGGGAAAACCATTTGAGCAGCCAATCATGGAGATACATGATGTTGCCAGCAGTTTGGAGACACGGGCCACCTGGTACCGACAAACAGGGATGTAAAGCACAACTAATTGTGATCGTACACAAAAGATTAAATGAGATCATAGAGAGCGCATAGTGGAGGAAACAGAAACATATAAAGATGGACTCGTGCCAGATGTGTGCGGTGGGAGGAATGAAGGGACCATACCACCAGAGATGGGCAATGATACGCAGGTCATATATCGACTTGGCAGGAAGATGATACCTACACGCATGTGGTAAACGTATGTAAACGCAATACACATTTTCCCAGCTCTTTGAGGTTTATGAGACCTCCATATTTCGTACAAAACTAGGTGACTAGATATGTTTCGTGATTTCGTGATTGGATTGTCCCCCTTCAGCTGTCCTCCATCATTTTGGGATATTTTGGGCCTTGTTCAGGCCACGAGCGGCTGTGGAGGTCCGCCGGGAAGATTTAATTTCAACCATCAATTAGTTGACAAACTCATACTCATACTATACGCATCCAAACTATCTAGTATTAATAGGTTTTTTTTTGTTTATCTTCAGCCGTACAAACCAATTTGGCTCGTGGGCTACCATCGATTCAGCTGCACCAGTTGCTGCCTCCCAGCAATTGCTTTTTGATACAGTGCAGATACTATCTGTGATTGCCATGTGCTTTCCTGACCATTTGAAACACTCATCGACCACTTGAATGGACCCATCGGTGCTTGGGCCAATGTTTGTATTTGTGGCCGCAGCTTTCGGAGCAAACCATGGCCTGCACATGCGAAGGCGCACATGGCTTGACGAAAGGCCCCCAGTCACATCTCCGTTTAGCCCAGGGGAGCACCTTTGAAGCCCTAGAGTGGTTGAAGGGGACATCTACACATCAAATATACCGGGTAAACCTGGTAAATTCATCCATGAATCCAACCACTTGTGGGAAGGAGCCAACTTTCTAGGTAAATGACAGCAAAAACGGTGGAAACAGATGATTTTCTTCTTCATTTTTCTTTTTTGCCAACGGCCATCCCTCCTTGCGCCATGGACCCGGAGTGGCTGCGGAGCTGTTGGCCATGGATGGGCACCTCAGCTCTCGGTGTTTGCGGCCTCCTGCGACTGATGGAGAGATGCGGAATCGGATGATTCTTTGGGGCCGCGGGGTGGGATTTTGTTGTGGTAAAGCCAATAGCAACTGGGGAATGATGGGATATTTTTTCATCAAGAAATGGCAATATACTGGTCAACTAATGCGAGGTTGACATTGATGGGACTACAGGACATATTGCCTGGGCCGCCAAGACATGAAAAAGCAATGGTTGACCCAAGCCTTGGTAGTCTGGTGGGCCAAAATCTAAAATCCCTAGGAAAACAACGGTGGTTTCAGCATGTTCCAGCAACAACCAATCAAACAATGGCGTTTGGAAGGTCAGGGTATTACTAGTCTGCAAGAATGATCACGACCTATCGCAATGTCTCCGGAAGAATGGTTCGGATGGGAACCGCCGAACTTTTCAGGTTGGGGAATTATTTCAATCATTGGATTGGTTAATGGGAAAATTTACAGGAAACCATGGTTTTTCCCATCAAATATAGAGGTTTCCTGTAAAATTTCCCTTAAACCAATCCAGTGATTCAATTTATCCAGACATGAGGATGACAAGATAGTTGCCAATGGGATAGTCCACCTTCATTGATCCGATAGACCAGATGCAATTTTGAGCCAATCTCCAAATCAAATGCCTGGAAAGCCTAGTGCCCATTGTTTTGGGCACTTTCCAAAGTGCCCAGAATTTTGGTCACTGGAAAATGTACCATTTTAGGAGTAGGATTTCTACGGGTATTTATGGCACTTTACGGATATTTACGGCACTTTTACGGTTATTCTTGCAGCAAGAAAATGAAGTGCCTGTTTTTTCGTGTGAGAATTGCAAAGTGCCACAAAAATGGGCTACTATGCCAAAGTAGCCTGAAACAATAGGCAACTACGGCTTTCCAGGTGGTTCTTGTAAGCCACCTGCGTTTCAGGAATTGGATCCGAAGATTTTCAGGACCCCCCCCAAATTGCTGTATGTTTGAATTTTCATAAAAATTAAGAGTGAAATACCAAAAGAGTCTAAAAGAAACATGGTTTCAATGCATTGAGACAGGAGATTTTCCCCCGAGATCGTGACCTCCTCCTTCAGGAGCCCTGGAAGACCGAGCAGACGTCTGAGCTGGCGAGGAGTCTTGGTTCATGACTTCCATTTTGACGCCAAAAACTATGGGAATCCCGAAGAAATGGGGATGGGTCAAAACCTGTTGGACGGCGATTGTCCTGTACTCGTCATTTGTTTCTTTGTGCAAATGTCCATTCTTATGTCCATTCTTGGAGTTCTCCCATTGCCTTCTTGGTGTACTAAGTATCCTGCTGGTTTCTAACATGTCATTTTTTGCTTGTCACCCCTACATTTTTGGATGGTGAACTCGCACTTGAGTTTTGCTTAGTGGTGTGACACACAATTTTCATATTTCTGAATGAGAAATTACTACAATTATTAGAATCATAACTATTTTCATCATTATAGCACAAAGTATCTGGATAGCAAACTCCATTTGGCATGTTTTTCATACTTTGTTCCAATTTTATCCAGATATTTGACTCTGATACAGCGACTATTAATATCTTGTTATTCAATTTCCTATCTAGCCATTTATTTCCTGTCCATACTTGTTCCAAGCTTTTAGCGCAGGCTTCAGGTTAGGGACTCACTTTGGCCACCGATTCAAAACTCACTTGGGCCACCGCACCAAAAACAACTCACTTTGGCCACCGCAGAGAACATAACTAAGGACATAGACTATGGTTAGAGCCTTTTAGGGTTTAGTATTTTAGGGGGGAAGGGGGTGTGGGAANGGACATAGACTATGGTTAGAGCCTTTTAGGGTTTAGTATTTTAGGGGGGAAGGGGGTGTGGGAAGGGGGGTTGGGGTGGGGAAGGGCGGGGAGGGTTAGGGGGAAGCAGGGCTTGTGTTAGGTTGGGAAGTTCACATGTTGAAGATGCTTGTTATGCTTATGGATATGCAACCTTTTAGGGTTTAGTATTTTAGGGGGGAAGGGGGTGTGGGAAGGGGGGTTGGGGTGGGATATTGGGGTGGGGAAGGGTGGGGTGGGTTAGGGGGAAGCAGGGCTTGTGTTAGGTTGGGAAGTTCACATGTTGAAGATGATTGTTAAGCTTATGGATATGCAACCTTTTAGGGTTTAGTATTTTAGGGGGGACGCCGGGGATGGAGTGCGGAAGGGTGGGGTGGCTTAGGGGGAAGCAGGGCTTGTGTCCGGTTGGGAAGTTAACAGGAGGTGGGANATTTTAGGGGGGACGCCGGGGATGGAGTGCGGAAGGGTGGGGTGGCTTAGGGGGAAGCAGGGCTTGTGTCCGGTTGGGAAGTTAACAGGAGGTGGGATATTGGGGTGGGGAAGGTGGAGAGGGTTAGGGGGAAGCAGGGCTTGTGTTAGGTTGGGAAGTTCACATGTTGAAGATGATAGTTAAGCTTATGGATATGCAACCTTTTAGGGTTTGGTATTTTAGGGGGGACGCCGGGGATGGAGTGCGGAAGGGTGGGGTGGCTTAGGGGGAAGCAGGGCTTGTGTCCGGTTGGGAAGTTAACAGGAGGTGGGANGCGGAAGGGTGGGGTGGCTTAGGGGGAAGCAGGGCTTGTGTCCGGTTGGGAAGTTAACAGGAGGTGGGATACAAGGGGTTTGGGGTGGGGCTGGGGAAGGGTGGGGTGGGGTGGGGTAGGGAGAAGAAGGGTTTGCGTTAGGTTGAGAAGTTAACATGTTGAAGACGTGTTACCAGCAATGCCGTCCTAAGCCTTTGAGGGTCTATATTTACGCGGCTGTAGGGTTTAAAAGCACGGGAGGAAGGGAAGTAGCGGCACAATCCCGAAGAGAGCCGTTACCTTCTCTGCGGGGTGTGAGACATTGTTGTGCTGAGGATCTCTCAGATTTTAAATCCATCAAATGGGAAGGGGAAAGAATTTTCAAAAGAAAGATTGTCGTTCGTANTGCGGGGTGTGAGACATTGTTGTGCTGAGGATCTCTCAGATTTTAAATCCATCAAATGGGAAGGGGAAAGAATTTTCAAAAGAAAGATTGTCGTTCGTAACATGGGCCATGTTGCTACTTCCGTGGGCCTAGACCGGCGGCCGAAGTGAGATTGAAAGCGGCGGCCGAAGCGAGNATGTTGCTACTTCCGTGGGCCTAGACCGGCGGCCGAAGTGAGATTGAAAGCGGCGGCCGAAGCGAGATTGAAAGCGGTGGCCGAAGCGAGGTGCCGCCCCAGGCTTCAGCCCTTCCCAAGGCTGATGCTCCGGTTGGTTGAAGGTGAACGTCTTCGAAGATGGGGCCTGAGCCTATCTGCCGCGGCTTTAGTTGCGGGCCTCTATCAGATGCCTGGCGATTTCATGGGATTTAGTGGGGTTTAACCTACACAAAATGGTGCTTTGATGGATTTAAGCTACAAGAAATAATGACTTAATGGGATCCAATGAGATTTTAGCAACACAAATGGTGATTTAAGCAACAAAGGGAACGGGCATTTGATAGCCCAACTTTTTTTTGCGTGGGCCCCTAAACCAAATGGTGGTGCTTTTTTATTCTCACACCAGAACATAGTTTTGTTCCAGGTCATATTTTTTGTTGACAGAAAGTGTCGAGGATTTGAAGAAACATTAAGCACAGAACATTCCTGGACTCGGCACTAGAGATGGGAACTGGAGCAGCAGCAAGAAAGGTTCCCAATTCATATATATATATATATATTTATATACACATGTACGCATATATGTATGCATATCTGCGTTATATATTTTTTTTGCACACACGCATATATGCACATATATATATATATGTACATACATGTATGTACATACACGTATGTATGTATATATTAAGAAGAACGTTCCGGGCCTGTGAGCTCGTTCTCTATCGGGGCTAGTCAAAACATGGTCAAAACTTAAAACTCTTAAAAAACGTAGAGTTTTGTGTTTTGCTGAAACTAAGAAAACGTGTTTTTTGTAGGTTTTGTTGTTTCAGTTGTTTTGTAAAAACATGGTTTTTGTTGTTTTTGCTGTTTCAGCGATATCGCAAAAACAACAAAAAACATTGTTTTCTTGTTTTCAGCAAAACCAATGATTTTGCGGTGTTCAACTGGCCATGCATCAACATGAACCATCATAACCCAATGACACAATTTGTTGTGCTGTCACTCTGCCCGGCCGCAACTCAGCATGCAGTCAGGCCAAGCCCGGTTTGCCCAAAGAACCACCACCAATGTATTTTTGATCAGAACTAGTTGTAGCCAGATAGCATCGACTCCCTTGGAACGCGTGTGCAAATAGTAGGAAATTAGTTTTTATAAATATATATATATATAAGGGGGGGGCAGGACTGCCAAAAAAAAACCACAGGTCATGCAACATCTTTAGGTTCTTAAGATGAACATCGACATGCAAATTACAACTGTGCTAATATTTTGAAGTTATATCTGGGGCTGTCTCTCCCTTACTTCGCATAGCAATCATGGACCCGCTGGACTTTGTGCCGGCGACTGCTGAAGAGGGCATGGCGTGTGCGACTGGCAGCAAGAGGCAGAGCGTGTGTTGGCTGGCCAGGGGTTGCAAAAAAGCCGTAAGGAGGGCATCTTCGTTTTATTCTGAGAAATCAGGGGATAGCCAAACGACAGCAAAAGATATGGATGCACCTTAGCAGACATCATCCAATGTTTTTTTTTGTGTTTATTTTATCACCATTTTTAGGCACTATTTGAAGGTATACACAATGCAGGGGGTATGGGCCTGTTGTGAATTGCACTGGTCAAATTTTTGGAGACAGCTGAGGCAGAGTTGCAGATCGCAGTGTCTTTTTTGCCCGGCAGAATAGCTGATTCACACGTTGCTCATGTTGCAAAACATCTCATAGGGGCACTTAGCCTAGTGTCCGAAAAAACCGGCTTAGTAGGCAAGCCAACGTCATTGCTGACACGTGAGCTAGGTGAACCTGGTGCTTGATTAGTGGTACATTTTTTTCTGCCAGTTGTCATTGTTCTTTATATAATATATGATATATGATTTATGATTTATGATATATGACTGAACAGCGCACGCAAACAAAACCATGCTGCTGCTGGCACACGCCAATCAGGAATCTTTTGATCGACGCTTCTTGAGGGAGGCCAAGTTTAACGTTGCCACTGTTATTCTCAACTTGCAGAAGAGGTTTGTCCAACAATTGGTGCCCAAGTTTGAAAGTTACGCAAATTTTAGATTGTTTGTTGTAGGCAGTTTTTTGCAGACAGAGTTGTACGACCATCACTTGATCACTAGCTACTAGTTCCTGACCCGAGAACCCAGTGGTCATTATTTGTTATTCGAATCTTTCTATTATCTTTTGTGGGTTTGGTTTGATGGGGTGGTTACGGTTTGGCAAAGGGAAATTCAGCTCAGCTCATGTTTCCGCTTCAATAAGGTGGACGGGTGCCTGACCCGGGATTGCAAGAATTACGTCACCGTTCAGCTGTGCATGTGGGACGAGACGGAATTTCATTCTGCAAAATTAGTGATTGAGTCATAGAGAGGCAGGTTTTTTGGTAGGGTTTCGGTGTGTTTTAATTACGTTCCGTTTTCAATCTTCAGTTTTTTCAGGTTGCAATAAGTTGCAACTGTTGCAATGGTTGATGATGATTGATGTTGATATGGCAGACTTGGAATGAAAATGCATCATTGTAGACTGTAGACTGCAGATGACTGTAGACTGTAGTGTAGACTGCAGGTGTTGTGGTTTGTGGAAACCATGCATCTGTCGCTCAGGAACAGGTCGCATCACACTTGGTGAAGCAATCTGGTTCTGCCGGGCCTCTTCTGGCACAGATGGGATCTGGGGTGCAGATTGGTAGGGCATATTTGATTGCGATGCTTGGCCCTGAAGTTTGCACAACGTGGAGGTGGCGGTTAGTTATATAAAAAACAAAACTGACCGGACCTGACTGTCCTACCTGACCTACCTGACTGTCTATGCACTGAACAGTAGCGTGATTTTCCGACAAACATGTTGGTCGCAAATGAATCACATGAGTCATGTCACATGAGTCACATGAGTCATAAGTCAGGTTCATTCATATGACAGTATGTATGAGGAGTAGGTTCACACAAATGTCAATCTGTCAATCATATCATATCATATCAAGAAACTGGACTGGATTGTAAGTTGTTTAATGCTTTCAAAATTTGGGGTCACCCACCGGCTTTGGTATTGTTTGGCTCTGTTAAAGACACCACAGCAGAAATGAAAGATCAGAACTCAGAACCAAAACAGATTTTCTTTAGCAATGTCATGAAACATAATCTGAAAAGCACAAGGCATCAGCATCTGAGATCTATTCAAAGAGAACCAACCCAGAATGATTGTCGACCCATGACATCCCATGACGCATGACTCATACAGCAAACAACATACAGCCTACAGCAAACAACATACAGCAAAAAACATAGTCAGAGTCAGAGTCATAGTCGAGTCATAGTCATAGTCATAGTCATAGTCATGAGTCATAGTCATGAGTCATGAGTCATAGGTCATGAGTCATAGTCGAGTCATAGTCTAAGTCTAGTCACGGACATACCTGGGCTGCCAGTTGGCCGTTGCCCCAACAATGACTACAATCTACAACATTGCATGCCCCATGCAGGCCACTTCAGACTTCGGACTAGGATTTTGGGATTTTAGGATTGCTCCTATTGCCAAAGAAGCCAAACGGTTTCAAATTAGTCAAGATTCCAGGAATTGCTGATGCGTTTTGAGTGGGGCCACCCAGTTCAAACATACCACACAGTGCCACACACTGTATCACTGTCACTGTAGTGACAGTGTGTTGTATTGCTATACTACTGGCTAGGCTATACTGCACACTGCATAGTGTACCACATTGCAATACCCCACACGTGCAGCCTTGCAGCAGGTGTTGCCAACCTTCATTGGGAATTGGTCTGTGGCCCCAGTATAACTGCAGCCACCCACTCATCTGAAAGAAATATAGTTTTGCATGTTGGAAGTTGGATTTGTCATCGGAATCGGAATCCTAAACCATTGAATCGCACAATGTCACAGTCACGTTGTCAGTTGTCAGATTTTTGAAGGGGTGGCTCAAGTCAGTCTGAGTCAGCCTGGGGTTCATATTGTTTGGGGGAAAGGTAGAGTTAGAGGAAAATCAAAAATATAGAATATAGACTCGAGACTGAGACTATATTAAATATTGTAATTTATAGTCAGTCAGTCTAGTAGCAGTAGTAGCTGTATTTATTTATATAAATGAATGTATGTATGTAAGTATATTTATAATTCATGATTTATACTTAGAACTTAGAACTTAGAACCAAAAATATGTAAGGTAGGCACGGTATGGTAGGAAGGCTGCGGAGGAGTAGTTCCAGTCGGATTAGGTATGGTATGGTATGATCTCGACAGATGAATGTACTGAAAATAGTTGCATACTTCATGATGACTCTAATCTGACACGACTCCTCTTACTCTTACTGTACTATTGTTACACCTGTTCTTTTGAGGTCAAAGCTCAAGGGCTCAAGACTCAGCCGAACAGCATTTATCGCTCACACTCACAGTGTCATCTTAATCTGGGCACTACTGCACTACTGAGTGCTGATGACTCATGGCTTACTACTTGTCTGTAGTGCTGATACTGTATGGTCTTGTATGGTATGGCATGGCACATGTCACATGTTTGAGTCGCTCCCAAAAGATTCAAATAGAATTCAACAATCATTTGATTTGATTTGCCAACGGGTTCAATTTAATTTCAATTCAGATGGGAATCAAATTTGTCACACCCCAACATGACCCGATCACCATCACCGACGATTGCAGTGCAGTGTCAATGCCCAATGCCACTTGACTCACTTGACTGCCACAGGTGCTTTGAACTTTGAACTTTGAGTTGAACTTGGGTCAGGGGCCCAAGTACCGTCAAATGCTACTGCTCCTGGTTGTTTTAAGTTTCAAGTTTTAAATGCTGTTGGCTGTTGATATTTACATTTCATTTATCTGAATTTCACAATTCAGTCTCAAGAATTCAAGAAGTCAAGACGACTGGCTAGATTGGACTAGACTCTGGACTTTAGTCTCTGGACTGTCGACTATTCTTTATTCCGAATTCCGAACTAATTTTGCCAACTCCATCAAATTCCAGCTTTGCAAGGTATCCTGTATCCTGGTATCTTGGTATCCCTGGCAGCCGGCGAACTGAGCAAACGGCCAGTGTCGGGGAAGCTGGCATGCGGCAGGCATCATACAGTGTGATATGGCAGTACGGCGCAAGTGGTCGTCGTTTTGTAATCCACAACTCAATTCAATACTCGATGAATGGTCGGTCTGGTACAGTCGGTCCGGTCATTTGATTTATGATATATGATATACATGGACTGGACCTGGATATATGATCTTGTTCACTTATAACTTATAAATCAGATTCAGATTCTGACTGATGATTTTTGATTTATGCTCCATGTTTGTGATTTTATTATGTTGTCAGTCAGTTGTCAATTGTCACACAGTCATTATTTTCTGGCAGCTAGGCTAGACAAGTGACAAGCAGCCAAGCTGTGACAGGGAGAAAACAGAAGTGTCAATGCAAGGTTGTGCTGGTAGGTGAGGCGGCGTAGGTGAGGCGGCTATACCGCCGCCCTATATTATAACTATAATTATTAATTATTAATGTATTTTATTTTTTTTGTACTATATTATAGACTGACTTTTCTGGTATGGTATCGATATCGATATATGATATATACATTATTATATATATTATATATTATATATAATATATATGAACTATATGATATGATATGACGATAATGATATAACACTTACAACCTACAACAACTTACTTACAACTTTCACTCACTGAATGATCACTGGTACCACCCAGTATCAAATTACAAAATAAATGCACCCTAACCCATAGGCCCACAGGGACCATAGGACCACAGTGACCATAGGGAGGGACCCGGACAGGCTACCTCAGCTTCTGTGTATCCGAGGAAGAGAAGGGCAGAAAGCAGATGCAATCTTGCAATGTCCGCAGCCCAGCCGATGATGGACTCAAAAAAAAACCCAAACCCGAAGCTACAACTCAGCATCAACATCAGGAATGCAGCATTGGGGATGTTGATAGGTGATCTAAATTTAAATCTAATCTAATATAGCAGTTATAGCAGCATGGAACTCATGATTTGATTTGTTTTGTTGTATTATCAGAGTTCAGAGTTCAGGGGCTTTCATTTGCCAGTTTCAAAGTTTGAGTTTCACCAATGGACACTCGACAGTTGCCATCCGAAACTGGATGATTGATGATGTGACAATGTGACAGAAGATAGATCTATCATCGATCATCTATCATATCATAATATCTTATCAATCGCTCGAACTAACCCTAACTCAGACAGTGTGAGGGGGTGTAATCCCCGTCACAGTCAAAGTCTGAGTCTAAGAGTCGGCATGCGGCTTGCATCACTTTCGCAGCAGGAGCATCATGGTACAGCATGGTGAGGTAAGTGCTTGGGAACTCAGCAGAAGATGTTTCACTGGTTTCACTTTTCAATATTTTCTGGTGGTTAAATCTTAACTTGGTTATCGATTCTGAATTCTGAATCTGATTTGATTTTTTTTGGCAGGTCAGCTGGGTGCGGCCGGTGCGGCTAGGATAGGTGATTATTTGATATTGTGCTATGAACCAACCATGAATTGAATTTGAATCATTCAGAATTCAACAATTCAATTCAATTCAAAATTTATTTGAGTCAACAGTCAACAGTCAACAATCAGTTATTTTATCAATCAACCAACAGTCAGTCACAGTCAGTCAATCTACAAACAAGAAAAATACAATCGAAACTACTGACCACTGACATCCTATCACTCACTCACTCTCTTTTTTATTGGCCAAATACTCAGGTGGTGAACATGGATGCCGACGAGAGATTTCAGCCAATCATTGTGAAGGACTTGGGAACTTGGGGCCAAGTCAATCAATCATCACAATCTGTCATCGCCAATTCTATCAATAAAGTCAGTCAATAAATAACCAATCAATTAGAATCAGATCAGATTAATAAGTCAGACAGTCAGTCAATCAATCAATCAATCAAGATAAACCGACATCCAGTCATAATGAAAGCCTGGCCTGGCCTCAATCAAAACTCTTAATGTTTTACAGCCAAGCAGCCAAGCCGCTTGGGCCAAGCCTTTGTTTTTCTGAATCAGATGCTCTGCGTCCTAAGCATTTTGGCTATTTGCCCCAAACTCAATCATTTGACATCAACTCCGACAGTGTTTCCAGTTACCATGGCAGCGTCCGGGGATTGGCTGGTAGTGCACAGTGATGGCGCCCTAGGGAGTTGCAATTCAGAGGAAGCTTTGAATGCTATTTTTGGGCCACTTGAGGGAGAAGATCCAGTGCCAGAGCAAGAGCGAGGATTGGAGGAGATGATTGATGCTAGCATTGAAGCCTCTGGAGCATTTGGAGACCCGAAGCAGAAGCGCCCAGCCCAGCGCACACTACATGATGTGCTTCGAGCAAAGCCGAAGCAAAAGAACCGTGCTTGTGCCTCCAGTCATTCTAAGGCTTCCAAGGGCAGTGCATCATCATCATCCGGAACCCTTTTCAATTTCCAGCGAGCTCTATCTGGCCTGTCACCAGCCAATCCCACCGTGCGCACATCCGATGGCCCTCACCGAAGGGATCCGGGACCGGCAGAGACAGAGGATGAGGAAGGGTTCCAGGAAGGTGAAGGGTGTCGACTTGTGGTGAACGAAGATGAAGACAAGATCACAGTCTTCTTTTGACAAGACATGACATGACCAGCAAACAAATCCATGGTTCCTTTGGGTTTGGTTGGCGGTAGCAGTAGCAGTATGTATTAGGGTCATGTGCCAATGAGATCGTTTCATTGGTGGAATCGGCATCGGGTTGCCCAGACCCGGCATTGGAGATGAGATGGTGTGCTGCAGTGGTGATTCAAGATATTCCATATGCATCAGCATTGATAAGACATAATAATGACATAATTATCATAAGATTATGTCATGTCACCGGCGACTTCTGCGATCATGTAAAGACTGTAAAGATCATTTTGAATTTTGAGTGTGTGTGCGTGTTGTTTGTCTTAATTTGTGGCACCGCCATGGAACCAATGGATGCTTAGTGCTGGCACAGTGTCGGAGGCACTGAATATGTACAGAGAGCAGGGTGCAGATTCAATTTCCTAGGTTGCGGCTCAGGTCAGGTTGTTCGCTCAAGCTTGCTACACAGATAGCAACAGATTCAACCTAACCTCACTTCGCCGATTTGCAGAGCAGTTGCAGCAGTTCAGAGAAGGAAGTAAAATAGAGTCTGAGTCACGGTCATAGAGTCATAGTCATAGAGACATAGCTGTAGCAGCTCTAGCAGTCGAGACTGGTCAGACTGAGTCAGACTAGACAACAATTATTCAGTCAGAGTCAGAGTCATGATTCATGATTCATGGTGATCAGTGATGATGAGTCCATGACAGTGAAGGAAACGATGCAATCAAATTTTGAACTTGCTCCACTAGTCACTAGCCTTGCCTGACACCAAATTTCTTCATTCAACAACACATTTTGCAGGAGCCGATCATTGTGCCTCCACTTCGGTTGCATCGGCTCACAGCTTCAACGATAAAGGCTGCTCTGGATGGCTGGATGCCATTGTGGCCCTCCAAGAGGTTTGGTCGGCTGGTCCAGTTTGCAGGGTCCAGGGTTTCTGGCTACATGGCTGGCTCTGGCTGCTTATTGTTTGTTTGTTTTTTGTTGATTTTTTGATTTCGGTGCTCTCATGATTTGAATCAGAAACAGAATGGAATCATAATCGACTCGACCACATGTCATTGTGAGATACACAAATGACAAATGTCAGAGATTCACATCAGGATTCAGTACTGAGTACTCATGGCAAGAATTTGGCACGTCTTTTAAACCATCATAATTTCAGAATCAAAACTCGACTCTGACTCTGACTACTGACTACTCTGTTAATCAAGAATCATCAATGTCAACTGTCAGCTGTCGACTTATAATTCAATCAATTGAAATTTGAGATATTGACATAGTTGAAAATCAATCTTGATTTGGAAGCACATTTTCCAACCCGGACTAGACTTTCCAGCAGCACCTTTGCAAAAGGTCGACATTGGCTAGTGGCGCGATGTATAACATTGCGATACTGCTTGCAGACGGTGCCTTTTCAAACGCTCTCGTGAAGAAGTTTGAGGCTTCAGCACTTCAGCAGTGACAGTACTTCAGTAGTTAGTTACGAGTCTGAGTCATAGTCATTGTCATTGGCCACACTGCAGCAACTAGCCGGCTGTTTATTGGACCGCTGGGCAGGTACTCAAACGGGGCACTTCAGGGACACTTGTCAAACCCTCAGAAAATTCAGATTCCGGTCCAGATTCTAATTCTAGGCAGATTTGATTCAGGTTCTAGGCTACTGGGCCAGCTGGCTATTCTTCTATATTTCCAATTTGCAGCAGAATTTTAAACTTAATACTGGGCAAGGCTTGTCTCTAGTCAACTGTAGCAGGCTCCAGACCATACTGTAACTGTAATGTACATTACATACAGACATACATACAGTAGTAGACTACACTGATAATCTGATACATTGCGCACTGTGCCACTGCCACTGCAGCTGCAGGTTCTCGAACTGACCTGTCAATGCCACGCAGTGCATCTTTGTTCCAGTGCACAAACCTTTTCTTTGGCTTGGTTCCCAGTGCCGAACTAACTGACTGGACTGACTCGACTCTAAAGATTATGGGGCGAAGACTGGGTCGGATGCAAGACACATGAAATGAAATTTTGAAATTTGAAATAAGAAATGAAATAACTAATAACTTTCTAGTTCTAACTCTAACTCTAACTTCTAATTTCTAAACTGTTTACTCACTAGACTGGACTGGACTAGACTAGTGACTCTGACATGATGCTGATGATTGATGAAAAAATAGATTCTAGAAATTCTAGATGGATTGATCAATCAGATTCAGATTGATTATGATTCATGATTGATTCATTTTTGATTTGATATGATTCGATTTGATTTGATGTTTGATATTTGATATTGACCTGATCATCTGATCATATCATTGATCATTGATAATTTGTATGGTATGCTGAGTTGTACTGGATTTGTAAGATATCTCATATCTCGTTCATCAACTGCTCAGTTTAAGTGGGCGAGGACTTGCCTTGCTCCTGGCCATGGGGCGAAGTTCCAAAGGATCCAGAGCCGGCTGCCCCAGAAACCAAACCAAAGGGCCGTGGTCGTGGCCGTGGCAGAGGTCGCGGCGCCAGCAAGGGCAGCAAGGGTGCAGATGTTGGCCCGCCCCCAAAAACAGTGATCGATGAAAAGGAAAAGGCAAAGGTTGAGAAAACAAAGAAAGGTCCATTCTTGCTTACCAACTTGGTTCGTGTTGGAAACCAGATGCGGGGTGCAAGCACGTGGAGTATTTTGCAAAATGCACTGCAGAAGGTGATTGCGCAAAAGCTCGTTTTGCTTCCGTTGTCATCCCGCCCGCAAAGTGCACTTGACCATTTGAAAGTCAACATCGAAATCTTGACATTCCTGGGCAAGTTACCTCCAGGCTTTGATTTCAAGTTGTTTGAGTCTCAGTCTGATGCGTGTCCAATGGCCACCAGCAAGAAGCAGAGTGCAGTCATGGAGTCGGCATCTGAACTTCTGAGGCGCCATTGTTGCTGTTGGTGTCAGTGTCATGTTGTGAGTCCTGAGTTCTGCTTTTCAAACAAAGTAGCAGTAGAAGGTAGAAGTGTAGAAGTAATTGTGATTGTGTAAGTTAATTAAGGGTACATTAATAGGTCTTGGTGTTGAGACTTTGGAACTTCGGACTACTGTGACTTTTTTCAACTAGCTAGCCAGCCAACCCAACCAACCCAACTGACCAAATTGGCCAAATTCAAATTCAAATTCAAACATCAATGAATCAATGCATCCAGCATCAATGCATCTCATCATCAGTCAGAGTCAGAATCATCAATCATCACTGATGACTCATCATCAGTGTTTGATCCGCCACATTTTGCCAGGCTGGTTGGCTATTCCGACTGGCAAGGGAAGGACGTGATCGTTTACGTAGATGACTCAGCGTTAGACAACGGCGCCAACCAGGAAAGACTGCGACATACAGTTGCAGATCATGTGACAATCCTGTATCGACATGTTTTTCTTTCCTCAAAACCCAGCAGACCAGCCCAAGCTCGATGGACAGGGGTGGCTAGTGTAGCTGAGTTTGCATTGGGCTTGTCATTATGTTTTGGAATGTTACAACCACTCTTCGCATCTTTGGCATCGAAAGACAGTGATAGTGGCGGCTTTGGCGACAAGGATGCTGACGTCTGGGCCCAAATTGAATCGGCATGTGAGCAGGAATCAGAACTTCAGAGCTGATTCAGAATTTTCAATGAAGCCAGTGTCAAATACTGTTCACATCAGAATCAGAACTCAAAATTCAAAATCAAAACAATTTTCAATTTTCAATTATTTTTCAATCATTTGACTCTGACTATGCCTTTGATTTTCAGTTCTTTTTCACCGAGTTAAAAGAAAAAGCACCCCTGGATCACAGCCGATGATCAAGGTCCAGCAATCTGATTCGGCGGCCTTCACAGCACAGCAACGTACCAGACGGAACATGCTGTCCAAATGGTCTTGGGCTCATCAGTCACCAGCTTCCTTCACCTTGCAACCACCATATATGACTCCTCTGACTATAATGTAATGACTCCTCCTGTGACTCCACTATATGACTTTGACTATAGCCTCTAGCCTATAGCTCATAGCTCTGGTGACATTGTGACATGTATACTGTATACTGTACTGTACTGTATAAACTGTGAAACTGATGACATCATATAATGATATGTGACATAAGTCATAAGTTATATAATAAGAGTTTATGACATGACACGACATAATGACATAACATAACATATCATTTGGTGACGTGCACTAGGCCCTAGCCGGCTTAGTAGGCAGCGGATTTGTATCCGTGCTGCTGAGGGCAAGTGAGAAATCAACCCCTTTGAAGCTTTTCTTGGTGATGGAATGCAACCGACCCATTCGAATGCTACTTTTCTACATACTGCGCTATGAGCCGGGGCCCCTGATTGATTGACTGGTACCGGTACTGGTTGTATTTAATTTCATTGCCATTGCCATTGCTTCACATGGAATCATCAATGATCATCAAGGTCAAGGGTCTTGACTCTGAACCATTGGAGCCTAGGTGTGACAGCCAGGACACAGAAGAAGCTGATTTGAGGGATCTTTGTCAGAGGTACTTGTTCAATGCAGACAGCAGGGGCCCAAGCTTTGCAGGCTATAGGCTGCAGGGAGGGGACTTATACATTCACAAACATGGCCACTGCACATTGCACTATTGCACACTTTAATTCCATCAAAGAAGCCATCAGAGTCAGAGTCAGAATCATCGTCAAAGAACCAACTGTGACTGTGACTGTATCCTGTATCAACAGATCATCAAATGTCCAATGAATTGGAGTAACAAATGAAATTAAATTTGAAGTCTACTACTCTACAGTCTACATTTTCAACATTATCAAATTAATCTTAAGTCTTAATCTATATAAAATCTAATCTAAATTATCAAATGCAGATGCAGAATGCAGATTATTTCAATTCAAGTTCAGATTGTTTCAGTTCAGCTCAGGTCTACAATTGACACCTTCAGAGGCTTCTGATGGGTCACATGGTTTCCCTGAGTGGTTTCTTCCTCAGCTGTCAGTAGCCAGAAGAATTCTCATTGCTGATTGCTGATGATAATCGGATCTGATCAACGGTAGCCAAAGACTTTGACAATGACATAGGGTGACAAAGAGTGACAGTGACAATTCAACGATCGTCGTGAACTAACTGAAAGGTGAACAAAGGACTGGCATGGAACATCATTTGCAGCCAGCTGCGAGCTGAGGGCAGCAGGAAGAGTCACTGGAAATTCACTGGTGCAACTAGCTGCGCTGGCTTTCAATGATGCCTTCCACCACAAGCTTTTGTCACTGTTTGACGCTTAGCCGCTTTGCCGTAGCCCACTTTGAGTTGAGACTTGAACTTGGTAGAACAGCCATGTTGTGGTCAGCAGCATTATAAATTCTAGCATAGGAAGCCTGCAGCCCAGCCACCTAGCCTGTTCTGGTTGGCATCCATTGGTTTGTTTTCGTTTTAACACAACTTTGCATCAATCCTGAAGTTTGAAGCTTGTTTGAGGTTAGTTTGAAGTTTGAAGATTGAATAATGACATCCTTTTGCTCACAGCCCGGGCAGCAGTCAGGTTTGGAGCCGATGTTCAGGAAAATGACATTTTCATTTTAAGCAGGAGGTGCTTGGTGGCAGGACAGCGGGTGACTCATGAATCATGAGCCATGTCTCATGTCAAGTAGTGGCTGGGGAAATCGAAAGTATTTAGGTAGGTCAGTAGTAATGATTTCATGATTTAATGATTTTAATGGACTATTAAACTATTATTTATTGTTGACTATATGACTGAGTCTGACTCTGACTAATGACTAATGATTCTGATTGTCCATTGTCAATGATCATCAACATACTGACTTATTTGTTTGCTTTGGGTGCTGAGATGTTGCGAGCTAACTAGCGCTGGCTACTGCAGGGTTTTTCATGTTTATTTTCCCAAAACTGTAGTAGTGCAGACTGTAGACTGTAGAGACCCAACATCATCGCCCCACACGGGTTTCTATGTGCCAAGTTTGGCCACACCATGCCATACTTCATCCTTATTTTGCAAGACCTTGCCATTACCATCAGGGGGTTGCAGTTCAAAGCAAGGAGCAGCAGCAGTCTGGCGCAGGTGCAAGCTGGCAGTTGTCAGCAGTCGGCATTTTTTGTAGGCTGGACCAAACTCTCAGATTACTTTGCCTTATAAAGATGCTTGAACATTAAGTATTCATATTCGTTTCATACTCAGACTCATACTCAGACTCATACTGATGATTCTTTCCTGTGATTATATGATGGTTGGTTCAGGTTCAGCCAGCCTTCAACATTCCTGGTTCAGGTTGCACAAGCCTCTTCTCAACAGCCCTCTATCCTTGTTGGCGGTGCCCAAGATGCCTGAACCTGACAGTTTCCGGGCTCTCAGTAGTTCACATTACGGTCATTACGTTCCTGTACAAGTACAAGTACAATCTATAATCTAAAGTAGTCGAACAACTTGAACTTGAACTTGGACAGTGGGACAGTGCTTCCTTTTCTGATGTTTCATGTGCTGTTAGTTTTCGTCTTTGCTTTCAGCTATCTTCTGAGACTCTGAGGACTGAGACTGATTGATTCACTTAAGTTGGGTCGAGTTGACTTGATCATTAAAATTTTAAACTGTACTGTTCCGTCCCATCCATCGATGCCATTGCATCTGCAGGCTTTGGACTTTTCATGGATTTTATGGCGCGGCCAGCTTGCTGTTTGGACCCCGGCTTTGGGCGCCCACTTCAAGCCAGCTTGAGGAATTTGTCTGAGCCAGAGGTAAGCTGGGCAAAGATTGCGGCATTTGAAGCTGAATTTTTAGCAGCAAGCAATAGCGGCAGTAGGCAGCGGCAGTAGTAGTTGTGGCGAGTAGATTAGATTATTCGATTAGATTTTATAATTAGATTAAATTAAATTTTAAATTATGATTCGATTATTAGATTTTGATTTAGACATTATTATCAGTACTTGACTTAACGACTCAGAGCCAGAGATTCAAATGACTGACTTCTAGACTTCTAGATTCTACAATTATACATTTCAACTTCTAGGCTAGGCTGTGTGACAGTGGCAGCCACTTGATAAAGTTGTGGGCTCCGTCTTTCCAGGCGTTCCAAATCTTTCTCAAAGTGGCTCATGCTGCAAGCCGAAGTGCCAGACTGGGGATCTTTCAGCTTGAGTGCGCGCATCACATCAACAAGACGTTGACCCAGTCTTCTGATCAGCTCGGAGCAGCCAAGCACTGGCTCAAAATGTCAGCAGAGTCCTTATTGAACAGCATCTCCATCCGTCACCAGAGACTGTTTGCAGAGTTGCTCGATGATACAACCATGAATTGAATTGAATTGAAATTGAACTGAACCATAAATAAATCATAAATCATAAAACAAACCAACAGGAAAATTGTGCTTGCATATTTTTTTTTTGTGCGGCTGCAGCCTTCATTCCAGGTTTGAAACTTCATCAGATACTGAGATCAACGACGACGGACAGTCTGGGCCTGGGCCAATGCCTGATATGGGTTCTGGTTCTGGCAACGGTGCAACAAAAAGGTTGAAAAGGCGAAAACGTGCAAAGAAGAAGGACCGTCGATTGGTTTTGAAGCAGTGCGTCAAGCGACGACAAGGCTTCTATTTTCTGTGTGACTCTGTGGTGACATTGTGGTGGTTAGTGGCAGTGGTCATTTGTCATCATTGTCATTGTCATTGTGTCATCCTGCCGTGCGTAGGGATCATTTGGAACCATGTGGCGTGGGATACAGGATAGAGGATACAGGATAATTGTAATTTTACACACGTATTCGTCACGTATTAATTCATAGTCATAGTCCTGTAGTCGGGTAGTCCGGTAGTCCGTCCTGTCACTTGTGATGTTATATTCCTGTGCATGTATACTGTATGTATGTGTGTACTCTACTGTCCGAGTTTGTACAGTACAGTACTGCTACTGAGACTGTTACAAATCTTCCACACATCGCAGGTGATGTGTCAGCCGCTTCTGCCAACAAGATGGGCAGAATGCATAGCTTTCATGTGGCCCAATCGAGATACTGGAAGCAGTTCAAGGAGATATGTACAGATGGTCAGGGCCTTACATTTTGATTGCGCAAGTCTCAAGTTGATAACCCCGTAAGTAAGGCCAGAGTCGCCAGAGTCAAAGTTTGAGTCAAAGTCTGACGACACCGTCAGACCGTCAGAGTCAGAGTAGTTTATATTTATAGTCGTCATCATAGACTCATAGACATAGACTGACTCAAAGACGTTATTTCATTGCATTGCCTTGCTATTTGATAATTTGACATCAACCAATCGTTTGATCAGATTAGATCTAGACTAGATCAGATCTTTGTTGTTTCAGACTGGCTGGCTGGTCAGGCGAGGAGCTGTCTAAGGGCATGGCTTCATCTGCGTTCAAGTTGTGGCTGAAAGAGACTTTGGAGGCACACTTTTCCACATTGGCAGATTGTCAGGTTCCCTCAGAGACTCGTAGTTTTTGAGATTCCTAAATTATTGTTATGTAGTTATGTTATGTGTTGATGTTCTTCTTCAAACACTTCAGTAACTTCAGAACTTCAGTTTGTCATTCATTGGCCATTGGAGGCGTCTGCAGACAAGTCAGGGTTGATGAAGTCTTTCACTGCTTTGGCACGGTCGTCCAACAAGCTTTTGAAGCAAGATGCACGTCGAGGCCAAGGTAGGAAACAGAAAGGTCAAGGTCGGCAAAGAGCCAGAGATGCTAGTCACAAGTCGGAAGGCGGATTAGATTAGATTGGCCCAGTAGCAACAGGATTTGTTTGCTGCCGTATCCTTAGCTTAGGCAGATTTGGGAATTGCAAGAACTTAGAACTTAGAACTTAGAACTGAACTTAGAACTTAGAACTCCAGTCCGGACTCCAGACTCCAGACTATGATTCTGACTCTGTCGCTGCCTGACTGTGCAACTATGAAATTCAGACTTAGATTAAACTTGAACTCGGACTATGATTCTGTGATTCAGACTTATTTGCATCGATCTTCTGTACTGTATCTGTATTTGTACCTGTCGTCAGGGACATGTGTAATAATTACTGAAGTCGCGGCAGTACTTGTTGTCGCTGACAGCAGCCAGCACAAGCATTGTTAAGGAGCTTGAGCAGCCTGGGAGCAATGATCCCAATGATCCCGACACTGCAGACAATGCCAAACCACTTGTAACTGGGCCCGGGCCACAGAATCTCTGACAGTGAGCGTGTGAAATAAAACATGACGTGGCTGACTGACTCGACTCATTGATTCATTGATTCACTGTTTGAGTCTCAGTCTTGCCTTGCCTTACAGTCTTACAGTAGTCATGTACTTTTTACTTTACTGACTAACTTCACTTGATACTTGAGGATACTGTAACACTGTATATCATAGACTAACTTCACTTGACTTTTGAGGACTGGACTATGGATTATAGACTGACTGACTATACGGTCTATACGACCAGACTATACTAGACTATACTGTTCATGTACTATCTACAAGACTATATAAATCTCGCGCAATTGAAATCCTTTGCGTTTTTCTCTTCATTCGATGGCTTCCATGAAATGCAGAGGTATCATGCAGAGGGTTGAGAGTGTTCTCCATCTTGACACCCGGAATTTCCACGTCCAGGATCGTACCAGGTACGATCCTGGACGTGGAATATTTCATCCACTGTAGTATACAGTATACAGTATACTGACTGTACCATACTTATCTTTTGATCACAAATTGCTAGATCCCTGATCACTGATCACTGATCACTGACTGGTCACTGTTCGATGTGAGTCTGTGAGTCACACAACATAATTCATTGCAGCTTACTCCTAGGCTTTGGGGATTTGCCCGCACAGCTGAATATCCCGTTGAACCCTGAGAAGTTGTCAAAGCCAGAGGACAAGGGATCAATCGGACGAATGCAGCTGATCAGTTCAGATCAGAGGTAAAGGATCACGTTCATCAGCCCTTACTGCAATCTGTGATGGAGTCAGAGACAAGTCAAAACTACAAGCCCTCATGCTGGACCAAAAGCTATTGCAAGAGTATGCCAAAGACCTCTCAGAAACAACATGAAATCTTGCACAGACTCTTGCTGAAGAAAATTCGGGATGAAATTGGATCTAACCTGGCACCAGGTCCGGCAAAGGAGTTTCTAGTTTCAGGTGATGCTGCCATCGCTGTTAGGTTTGGCAGCCACAGTGGCAGTGGCATTGAGCATTGCAAAATCTTCGTTTTGGCGAATGTTTCACTCAAACCACTCGGTGCGACATTAGCTGCACTTGAAGTTGAGAAGTGTCCTAACAGCCCTGATGACTCAAATGATTCTATGATTGCCCGCTTCGAGCTGGAAGATGAGGGATTCGGAGGTTTTGTCTTTCAAACATCCTGGGAGCTTGTGGCCAACTTGCTTCTCAACCAAAAGGCTACAAAGTCCGTCATTTACGTCGACATCTTGCAACACACACCTGTGTTTCCTGGCTCATGTTCCGACCTTGACCTAGATAAAAATCAACATTAACATGATCATCTGACCAGAGCCCAGATCCTGAGACAAGAGCAATTCTGAACTTTAGGCTAGGATTTGATTTGGAATTCGACATATGACATATCAAAAAAGCAGCATCAATTGCTGGCAATGGCAGTGCTCAGTGTTATGCTATGTTTTAAAGATTGTGACATTGTGAAGTCAAAAATCTCAAGATAACGAAAGCTCCTAGAGTCCCACAGTGTCACAGTGACACAGTGTTCTTGTTCGAGTCTTGAAGTTCTGGATGCTGTTTTCCGGCAAGAATTTGAGGACGATCGGCTCTATGTCATTTCGGTTGCCCGAGCTCAACATGGCCAATGCTGTGTTGCTGCCCCAGTTTGATTGGGCATTCAGTCAGAGTCAGGGTCAGAGTCATGGTTCTTGTTAGGATTTGGTGTCACCATGTCACTACTGACTCATCAAGCGTATAATAAACGACTTTAAATTTAAATTTTAAACTTTAATAAACATTTTTTGGGTTGGGTTTGCGCGCCCCTAAAAGGGCTCTACTACTCTACTTTAATTATATATTATATACCAAAAATGGCGGGCGAACCCAACCCGAAAAAAAAGAAAACTGTCTACCGTCACTTCACTAGTCACTAATCACTCCTCAAGAGTCACAGCTTGTTTTTCGATTTATTTTCACACCACTGCTGCAATGCTCTCTAACTATCTCTCTCTAACTACAACTGCCACCAATCAACATCACAGCACATAACTTGCGCATACTTTTGGCATGAGGTGGCCGGCTGTCCGTCGTAGAGATGGTGTAGGTGCTGGGGAAAGTGATGAAGAAGTTGACGATCCTTTGGACTACGTTGAGGAGATCTCATCTTCAGACAAGGTCTGGTCTGGTCCATCAGTCATCAGTCACCGGCGGAGACTAGTGACTAGTGATTCAGACTCACTGAGAATCTGTTTTTAGTATGATACCATCGATGTCAGCTCAAAACCAACTCAACTCACTGAACTGGTTGGCAGACAAGCTGCCCAGAGCCGAGGAGAACTCACTAAGATGAGATGCATCTGCATATGAGATGAGAATCAATCAATCAGAAATCAATCATTCACAAATGCAACCGGTTCAATTTTGAATCCATTGAACCAGTTCTTTGTGATCTGATGATGTTTGTTTGCGTTGGTTACGGTTGGTCTGTTGCAGTGTTGCAGCATTTTTTCTTCTGCCACTTGCTAGGAAGATGCTGCAGATGCGGAGGCTGGTGAGGAATTGGAAGATGCAGTTTGTCCGGAAGCATTGGTTGAGCTAATGGACGAGATTTGTGTTGATGATGCCTTTTCGGATCACGACACAAGCAATGAAAAGAAAGGGTCAAAGAAACGAAATGCTAAGAGTAGTGTTGAGGCTGCCTCCAAACTGGAATCGGATTTGGATGCAGTTGTAATTAAAGCGCCCTTAGCAGGCGAAATTTGCCGCATAGGAAACCATGTGTTTTGCAAGGATTCAAAGTGCGGTAGTATTTCCTACTTAGTCCACTGGACTCCTGCAGCAATTTCAGGGACATGTGCAGTACACTCTGACTGCTTTGTTACGTGTCCACTCCTGGGTGGAGACGAAGACAGCATTGTCAGGTGGCTCGGTGAAGCATATTGCTTCCAAAATGCAGCCGATCATGGCACAGCGACCCCTCCCGGGTCATACCACAGGCGACGTCCATATTGATTTGCTTTCCAATGTTCAGCCAGACTTGCCAGACTATAAAACAACAAATTCTGAATCTTCATGTCATGTAGATAAAGATTTTGACAATGACAATTAATTTATTTGTTAATTTTGTTCCAATAATTCAATAAGTAATGTTTCCAACTTGAGTTTCAACACCTTTCGATATAGTCGTCCTGTTTATTGCTTTGCCTTGGCCTGACTTCAAGGCATGATTAATTTGACAAGGCAATTTGCCGATGTCAGTGCACGTGCATTCGCGGACGCAGTTTAGTGTGTACCTCCAGTGTGCAGTCCACAGTCCACGGCTCATGACTGCCATCTTTCCGTGGCAGGGCTGTTGCAGCATGTTTTTATCCAGTGTGTCTGGAGTGAATTTGTAATTTGTGATTTATCCAGGACCACTCCAGTGCGTCCTTGTCTTTATGCTGCCTTAAGTCAAGCTTTTGACATTGGCCAAATGGGTATAAAAACAG
The DNA here is from genome assembly GCA_003297045.1 of Symbiodinium sp. clade C Y103. Classification (NCBI taxonomy): domain Eukaryota; class Dinophyceae; order Suessiales; family Symbiodiniaceae; genus Cladocopium; species Cladocopium sp. clade C. The sequence continues at coordinate 57,748 of BGPT01001566.1, forward strand.
AACTTGAGGTTGCATCTTGCCGAATTTAATTTCAGTTCATAGTTCATAGTAGTCTCATATCAGATCTCAGGTTGACTGACTGATTGACTGACTGACACTGACAACAGGACAGAACAATTAATGTACTGCATGCAGTTCTCGAGATGGACTGGCTATGTTCGATTTTTCCAAATCTGGTGTAGCTGAATCCCAACTAGTCAACTAGTTAGCATTCAGCATTATTAATCATTTCTGACTCGACGATATTTGAGTTCTGGCAGTTCAAGTTCAAGTCCAAGATATGATCAATGGTCAGCGAATGTCCGAATGGCCATCAATTGTCGGCTATTGAGCTATGATTTTTGAACTGACTACACTGACAGATGACATGACATGACAGAAGCAGTAATTAGCAACATTGCACTGCAATCGCTTTGAGTACATCTTTCGTAGTGCCAGGCCTTCCCCGCAGTGAGGGTTGTAAGTGCACACATGCAATCCCCAAAGAAATTACCAGAAGGTCCCGAAGTCATTCTGACCCCAAAACCGGGGAAAACTGTGAAGCGGTGGATGAAGATGAAGAAACAAAAATCAAATGCCACTCCAACTCCAGTCAGCCAGCCTAAGCAAAGTGAGCCTAGAAGTGGCAGCAGTGGCAAACTTCAAGGTAAGGCTCTTGACTTTTCAGGAATGGCTGAAGAAGTTTCTGCACTTCGCATTGAACCTTGAGACTTGAGACTCTGACGGCCATTCAGGCTGCACTGAGGACTGAGGACTGAGGAGTGATGGCCGGCTTTGCTTTATCTCGGAAGGTTTGGGGATTGACCGACCCACTGACTGGCTTGAATAGTTGGCTGTCTCGCTGCAAGCTGTAGGGGAAACAGAATCCTGTTCAGATTCAGACTCAGACTTTTGATAGTTAGTGTTAGTGTTAGTGTCAGCTGTCAGTGTTAGTTAGTGACTAATGACCTTTTTGATGTTCATATCATCATGAATCATATATTTCAACTTTATATAACTACTACTACTACTGACTACTACAATTATTACAATTACTTTAAAATAATAACATTATTTTGGCTTAAGCAAGTGCATATTTCGACTTACTGTTTTTTCCACGTCTGGATCTGATGGATTTTGGTGTAGCGTGGGTAGGGTAGCGGTAGTGGTAGTATTGACAAAATATCTTGCAGTTTGAAGATTGCAGCGCGAAGGAATCTCAGTCGTTGTTTGGTTGGCCTTCTCCAATCCTTAAGTTGAGCAGTTGGCAGTAGAACGATAACGATGATGATATAATAGATGATGATATGATGATGTGATAAATGATTTGATAACAGTAGTATTTCTTGTGATGCTTTTGATTTTTTAGACTGGCCACAAACTCCAAATGACTGACCTGACATTACCATCTTTTTAAGAGATGGAGAGCACGGCATATCATCCAATTCTGGAACTTCTTCAAGTGGCAGCTGCACCAGCTTCAGCAAGTCCATGATATGTTACCGTGGCAAATTTGTACATCTGCTTAGAGCATCGGATTTGGAGCCTGGCTATGCAGCACTAGGTTCCAGCAGCTTCACTCCAGCGGTTCAAGATAGTTCAATTACAGTCAGTCAGGTCGGTCAGGTCCATTACGGTTGTTTGAACAGTTTCAAATTATAGCTTAGCAGTCAGGTCAGGTCAATTTCAAATTATAGATGCTGCTTCCAGCTTCCAGGATCCTGCTGCCAGAAACCGCATGTCACAATTTGTGACAATTGGTGATGAACATATTGTGGCTGTGACAATGGCCCCATGAAAACAGGATGGTCAGCTGAATTTAGCTTTTCTCATTTGCATTCAAAACATGGACCAGCAGTCCAGTAAGAGCAGGAGAGCCACTGATTCAGAGTTTATTGACTTGACTTGACTGACTTGACTTGACTGTACTTTACCAAACATGGACAAGGTACTGCTACTGCTGCTTGAATAGCAGCAGTACTAGTAATAGATCGATTACTACCACAACGATTCAACTCCATTCAGTCATTGATCATTGATCATCTTTTTATCGCACTATCACTATCACTAAACTCCTGTGTGACGCCCTTGCATTGTTTCACAGCTCTCGAAACTCGAAGCCGCTCACCTTTGCAAAGTTGCAACAGCTGCAACAGGGTTCACTCTGGATCCTGACGCCAGAGGCTTAGACCGACTTTAGAACCCAGAAGAATTTTGGATTTGGAACATTGGAATTGGAATGAACGGCTTGACATGGCCTGACACTGACACTGTTTTGTGAGATTTGAAATAAGTTTGTGTTGCAGGAAACAACCATCAGGATCAGTGATTTTGATGTGTCTTAATGGTTTTCTGAAAATGCATAATACACCATTATAGTATAGTCTAGTCAAAATTTATTATAGTGTCATAGCTGTTTTCATCCAAATTAATGATTTTGGTGATTTTGATGTTTTTGGTGCTTTTTCGATAGTGCCACATAGTGTCACATAGTGCCACATAGTGCCACAGCTGTTTTCATCAAAATTGGTGTTTTTGGTGTTTTTGGTGTTTTTGGTGTTTTTTGATAGTGCCACATAGTGCCACATAGTGCCACGCTCAAAAGTTGCAAAAACGAAGCTTTTTGATAGTGCCACATAGTGCCACATAGTGCCACATAGTGCCACAGCTGTTTTCATCAAAATTGGTGTTTTTGGTGTTTTTGGTGTTTTTCGATAGTGCCACATAGTGCCACATAGTGCCACGCTCAAAATGCCACATAGTGCCACATAGTGCCACAACTGTTTTCATCAAAATTGGTGTTTTTGGTGTTTTTGGTGTTTTTCGATAGTGCCATGTAGTGGCACAGAGTGCCACACTTAGAAATTGCAAAAATACTGTTTTCATCAAAGTTGGGAATTTTTGTGTTTTTGGTGTTTTTCGATTGTTTTTTTTCAATATATTTTTTTCTTAATTATGTTTTTTTTGTATTCTTGATTTAGGCTCGGCTAGTCTGACACATGCGAATAAATATTTAGTAATGTAGACAAATAGAGTCTTGCCTCTAGACAAGAATTTAACTATAGTATATGATTTGAGAGAGAGAGATAGATCTATGATACTATGATATATATATATATAATATAATTTTATTATATATCATATATTACTTATTATATAATATATTATTTGTTTTTATAATATATATATATAATATATATATATATATATTATATAATTATATAGACTATATTATAGCCATATAGCCAACAGCCAGCCTATAACCTATAGAGCGGCCTATAGCCTTTAGCCGCTTTAGCCTATTTGCTCTGTGAGGTCCAATCGTTCTATTGCTGCTTCAGCGATTTTGCACTGTCACGAACGAATTTGAGAATCAGATAATGGCAGATGTTGACCCAATGGATGCAATTCCTCCGTCCGATGTCAATGGGCACAGCGAAGCTGGTCAGTTGGAACAAAGGGATGATCAAGCTCCGGCAGGTGTCTATCCACATGCTATCATGCATGCGGTGCCTCAGACGCCAGAGGCCATCCGTGCATTGCTTGGCCGGAAACAACGCAAGCGTCCACTGCTTTGCATCAAGTGCAAGGGCTGTGGCTGCACTACCCATGATGAAGATCCATTTGTGAAGGGTGATCCTGTGGAGTGCCTTGACTTGGCTTGACTAATCGCATCGCATTCATATACAGTATATGGATTGATTGATTGATGATTGATATATGATAGATGATAGATTTTAGAGACTGATCTGTGGAACCTGGACACTGGACCCTGGACCAGATTGATTTCACACAAGCATTAGCAATGTGTACAATTGCGTAGTTTAAGACTGAGATGGTATTCAGAAAGCATATTGTTTCAGATTTTCAGATGGTATTCTATTGTATTGCATCGTCTGCACAAATCAAAAACAAACACACACACACACAGTAATTGTCACGTGTTGCCAATCATGGCTGCCAATCCTTCCCATTATGTTACCGGCCTCAATTCTCAGGTGGGCCAGTGGCCGCTACAAGCTGACGAAGAAGATGAGAGACATGGGGGTGGATTTTGAGCAGCCCACAGGCAGCGCATCCAAGTGTTGGGCAAGGAACCGGTGAGAATAGTGAGAATGCAAACAGAATGGAGATGGTGAATCATAATCAAATATGTAAAAAGCATCTAGTCAAATCCAAACTGTAGAACTTTGAAACTTAACTTTGAACTCATTAGAATTTGGAACTTGGAACCATTCAGGTCTAGGTCTAGTCTAGTCTAGTGGCAACTGGTTGGGTACACTGTAGTACACTGTGATATTATGTAATCTTTCCTAGTCAGTATGTGGCGGTGGCACAGTCATTGTCCAGTCCAATCCAATTCCAGGCTTTATCTGCCGGGTGTGTGGTGACTGTGGCCGCCGAGCTTGGCCAAAGATGAAAGCAGAGGAGATGCAAAGAAAGCTGGATGATCCAGAGTTCCAAGAGGAGTTCAGCGAGGGTCAAGGTCTCAGTCAAGCACTAATCAATCTCTTTCACGGTAGAGGTAGAGGGAGAGGGTGAGGTAAGGTATAAAGACAATACATTAGTGATAGAATGATAGAGTCGAGTGATAGTGATAGAGGTGGTAGAGAGAGACATATCATAAGCAAAATCAATGCATTCAAAGTTCACAATGTCAGCATGTCAGATGAGATAGAGTCTCTGGTGACTCTGGTGTCCTTCGGAGTCATGTGCACACATGCACAGCCATTGGGACACGTGCAAAAAATAGTTTGTAAAGTTGCGCTGCAAGACTGCCAGTGTCAGAGCCTTTTGGAAATCTTTAGAATACTCTCGAACAAGTTCATGTTCTGTTGTGTTCACAGGTCACTCTTTAGTTTTTCCTCGCAACTGTTGCTCTTGACTCTTGACAAATGAGAATAATTTGAATAATGAGATTTGAGTTGAGGCTCGGATTGATGATTGATGTTAGAGATTGGGCGCGGCATACTTGGCACTCTTATCGCTGCATGCCTATGCCCTATACCGCCTATACCTACCTATCTGAAGAACAGAGCAAAAAAATGATTAGGTGCAGTCTCGTCTACACGTGCCAATGAACATTAACACCTTGGACGTGTGTTAGTTTTGTGTGCAGGCGCCAATGAACGTTAACATCCCCCCCACCCCGCCCCAACCCCATCCCTGTGTTGTTGGACGTGTGACGTGGGCTAGTCTTGTGTGCAGATGCCAATGAACGTAAACATCCCACCCCACCCACCTTTTGCAACACTTCCAGCATTTTGAAGCTCTGTGACTCTGTGCGTTCTAGTTCTAAGTGAGACGATTTGATAGTTCAGTTCAGTTCAGTCTGTTCAGTTGTATTCAAAGTTTCTAAGTTCTAAGTTCTAAGTAGTTCTAAGTTCTAAGTTCTAAGTGATGCTTGAGAGTTGAGAGAGTGTTAAGTGCTAAGTGAGAAAATGTGAGAGTACAAAGTTCAAAGTTCAAAGAGTGAGTTGGCAGCCTTAGAGATTGAACTTTGAATCCTAGAAATCTAGGAATGTAAGGCCACAAGGCCGGCCTTTCTCTCATTAACTTTGATTCTGATCTGACCTGACCTCTCGTACGAATCTGAGTTCGTGGCGTCTACATTGATGAAGTCTGGGACAAGATCAACACCGGAAGATCCAGGGTTCAGAAGAGGAACAGGACCATCGTGAAGGCACAGCAGGTGAACATTTCCAATAAGATCAAGGGAACATTTGTCGACCTGGACACCTACAAGAAGGACCATTTCGAAGTTGTTTTGATAGTTGAAGTTGTTGTGATTGTTGCTTCTTGAAAGTTACTGAGATGATAGTGTGATTGTGATTGATATAGTCAGTCAGTCAGTCTACAGGTTACAGATGTGTTTCTTTTCATGAAGCTTGGAGTCGTCGTTGTGGTTCATGATTCATGACCCAGACTCAACTCAACTGGCTGATTTTTTGCTGATTAAAAGATTTGCAGCAAATGCAGGGCATTGTTGATGCGACTGTCGACTCGACAATTCGATTTGACACTTCCTATTACCTGTTTGTCACTTACTCAACTCACAGTACTCCAACTCCAACTCCAACTGCCCTGAGGATTTCGGTGATTGGGAGTCAAATGGCCTCGGCCACAAAGTGACAGTCACGGTAGACCCAGTGTCGGGCAAAAAAACTCAAGCAATATTTATTCCGAAGTTGAGGAAAGGATACTGGTCAGGTGCTGTTGAGAACTTGCAGTCGCTTTCAGAGAATTCCATCGTAGATGATGACGTGGATGCTCTGAGGAAGAACCAGCTGCACCTTATCTGAACAGATTGAGGTCAGTTCAGCCTGTTACAGTCAGATTTAGATGGTTCACAGTTCACACAAAGTGTGTGTGTGTAGTACCAACAACCAATTCAAGTCAAACTCAAGGAATTTTATTCGATTGCATTTGATGATTGGATTTTTTTTCATCACCAGGAAAGCATGCAGCACATACCGAGTCCAGCTATCTTCACACAACACAGCACAACAGACAGACACAACATATTCTTACATACATACTGACTATGACTCTGACTCTCACTCCAGTGTCTTGATGTACTGTCACTGGCAGCTAGCCAAGGGAAAATTCATTCCAAGAGCACAAGCAAGATGTGATGAACGAGCAGCCTGATTCATCTTCTGGGCTTTGCATGGCTGATGCAAAGCAGAAGCTGTGGGAGATTGAAGAAGGCTTGTGGGCCGGGTTGTAGGAGTGACATGGGACTGCAACGTCACTGAACTGAACAATTTGCTGAACTTTGAACTTTGTCTTGTATACAGTGCGGTAACTACAGCTGTAGCCGTAGCCTGTAGCTGTAGATATGGGATGGCCACAGAGGTGGCAGGTCACAAGTCACAGGTGGCAGGTGTAGGTGTAGGTGTTTAGGCTCCAGACTCCAAGCTTCAGTCACTTCAGTCATTGCCACAGAACTACAGAATGTCGTCACAGAATGTTTGTTTTTTGAAATAGTGTGCCTCCAGACTCCAGAGCTTTCGACTTTGGCATTTGTTTTTCACAGTGGCAATTGGGTTTTCAACTTCAGCTTTCATTTCGACTCTGGGTTGCTGCCTTGCTGCGTAGCCGCCTGGATCATAGTTGCAGTCTGTGCTGTACGCCTTGCCCTCTCTTGCACCCATTCCCTGTGGCTGCGTTTCCTAGGGGCCATGGCGATCAATGATGGTGATGTCAATGTTGTTCCTCATTACTATGATGATGAAGATGATCGTCTCATGGATGTTGACCGAGAGCATTTCGATCAGGATGAAGATGAGGGGGTTGAGTCATCATCTGACTCCCGAGATGTCAGTCGCGTACCATTGTGTGTGAGATTGTATTGGCGTGTCCTCTCACACAGTTCGGCGTTGAAGGCTTTGGTCGACACTTGCCAGAAGACTGAGCAATACCTGAACCTCTTTTTGAATGAGTCCAAGGATGTTGCAACTGCGTTGAAGTGCATGGCAACTGAGATAAAGCAGCTGAAGGAAAAGTTGGACCATGTAGAGTTGATTACTATGTCCTTGGCATCAAAGAAGAGACAGAAGATGTGGCCGTGGGCAAGCAAGTTGACATGCAAGTCCCGCAGCCGTGGTCGACGTGTGTTGCATGCAATGAAAATGAAGAAGATTAAGATGCGATAAAGTCCATACAAGACGACCACAGCGCTGAGAGACTAAAAAAACTATTTTGGCAGCTGGCTGAGTACCAACTGAATCGGACCATCTATCAATCATCAATCAAAGTCGAGTCAAGTCAAGTTATCAAATCACTTGCCCTTGCCGAATTACATTTAGTTGAGTTACAGTTATAGTTATAGTTATAGAATGACTGGACTGGATTGGACTTATGGCCCATAGCCCATGGCCGTAATTCAATCAATCAATCCACAATCCAAAGTAACAAAGTAACTTTCCCAACTTCCGTTCTTATGCCACCTCATTGCTGTACTCTACTGTCTCAGCTTGGCTTGGCCGCCAGGTAAGAAGAAGAAGGAAGCTGCAGAACATCATGGTGAATCTGAGGATGATGATGAACATGTGCAGAAGAAGAAAGCGAAGAGGGGAGCCACTGGCATTTCTGCTGGTGATGACGAAATCGATGAGGAAGAAGAGGTGCTATACATGCAGGCGCTGGATGATCAAGATCAGCAGCCACTGCCCGAGCAGGATGAATCGGGTCCATCAGGTGCATCCCTCAAGAAGGATCAGATTGAGATTGAGACTCCTTCCACAAGTCTTGAAAGGAAGCGAAAGTTGAGTGTGGATGAGCAGGAGCCCGCAAACAAGAAGGCAATGGCTGCTACTGCTAGCTCCCCGGCAATGTCTACTGGGGCCAGGAGCCAAGCTGTGAAGCCATCAGCTCCTCCCTCTGTGGCAAATGTTTCAACTCCGGCTTCGCCGCCTGCAACCATGGCCATTGCTCCTCCTATGGCTGCTCAGGGGAAGGGGGAAGTTGAGCATGTTTCCAGACCCAATTGGCCACTTTGTCAAGCCTTTCTGGCTGATGACTTTGCCTCAGGTGAAGTCGGAAAGCCTTTGGCAACTCCCACCAAATATACGAAAGATGTGCAGAAATCAAAATGGGCCGCCGAAGTGATGAAGATCAAGCCTTACGTTGCCATGCTTGAGAGACTTCTGTCATCATCAGGTGCTAAGACAACAGAGACGGAATTGAAGAATGCCATTAAGGCCTTGGGAAAGATCAACGGGAAGATGGACAAAAGGCTGGATTATGAAGCTGCTTCTGCTACTCCGGAGGAACCACCTTTGAGTACAAGAGCCTCATGCCTGAAGGAACTGTTCGAAGCAGTGAAGGCATTGAAAGATTTGTCAATCATGGCCGGCAAGACAGGATCGATAACTTCAGAAAATCTGAGCTTGACCATCAAGAAGATCCAGGCTGCTGCACACAAGCTTGTGCCAGGTGTCACAATTGGCTTTCCACTGCATTGGGTACAGGCCTGGTGGGGATGATTTCAGTTTCAATTCAAACTCTGGCTGCTCTGATATATGATACTGAGATATGATATTTGATATGATAAATATGATATAATATGATAATGTTTGATATATGATGATGTCTTCTATAACTATAACTATAACAATGAATACATGATTTATTAACATATGACTATATGACTATATGATATCATATGACGATTCAGATTTTGAAAATTCTGAGTCTGGGATTGGATGATTCAGAATGATGACTAACTAAGATTCTAAGACTTAGATTTGGAATCTAGTCTAGACTAGACTCTAGACCGTTAGACCCTAGACTGCCTAGACTAAACTCAATTCAATTCAATCACAATCATTCAACTGTAACTGCCCCAAAGACCCAAGTCCTCATGATTGACTCATGATCATATTAAGCTAGCTTTCATCTATTTCGTTGCTTCCTTGAAATATCTTGAATCCAGACACAAGACAGTGTGACTCAGTGTGACTGACTATGTGGCCTGCACATGGCAAGGCCTGGGTAAGCGCAATGAACAAGCCACAAATTGAAGATTCTGGGTTGCTTGATGCTGCGGCTGCATTGAAGCTTGGCAACCGCGTGCTATTTCCAATGCACCACGATGATGAACCAGAATTAGACCGTCCCAAGAGTGACTACGAGCAGCTTGTCTCTGTTTGCACCCGTTGGGCCAGGGACATGGGATTGACTCAATCGGATTGACTGTCTGACTCTTTGACTGACTGACTGACTGTGACTGTGACTGACTGGTTAGATTCTTGATTTGAAAACGACTAGACTAGACTAGACTGGATTAGACTAGACTAGACTACACTGATCATTGATGATGCTGTGCAATGACCATATGCCAATGCCGACGAAAGGTACGGATGCATATCGGACTTCTATTTCTTCTGCCCGGAATCCTTGTCGACACCACTTCAGTCGGAGAAGGCCTGGGGGCTAGGTCAAATTCAGTTCATGTATTGGCAGGCAGGCAGCCAAACCAAACCTTTGTTTCGATATGTTTTGATGAATGTTTGAGCGTTTGTACATGGGATTTGAACTTGTGACGTGTGCTATTATCTGAATCTAAATCGAGCACCCACAGTAGCATGGTCGAATTCTATATTGTTTGTCAATTTGTCAATGACTGTCAATGTATGTCGCCGGTCATGAAGTAAATGAATCCAAATGTGACACTTTTCACTAGTGCCACTACTACTGCATCAGTTTCTGCATTTGTTTTCCATGCAGTGCATGCAGGTCTTGAAGTTGCAGAGCAAGTGGGTGCTCCAGATTATTCTTCGCATCTTTACCCAGAATCAGCCGTATGAGGCAAACCTTGCAGCCCTGCAAGCTTTCTTGCCGAGATCAATGGATTATTTGGAAATTGCTGTGCTTTCCCCTACACTTGCTAGTGCTTTGAAAGTTTTGCAGACTTTGGCACACGCATCGGATCCAGCATGTGCCACCAGGGTGCCACAACTTGCACCTGTCTTGGAAAGTGCTTCTGCGACACTCACCTCCAAGATTCTTCTGAACTACCATCGGACATTTTCACGTGTGACATCTACAACTCACTTCAAGAAATTGCTGAACGAGGGCCACCAGCTTGTTGTGAATGCAAAACTCGACCAGGAAGCCGATGAGAAGGGGAAGATCGCTGCTGCACTGGCGGAAAAGGTCTCCAACCACGATGGCAGCATGCAGTTTGAAGAGGGAGATAACTTGGACTTCACCAAAGTGATGGCTGTGCTTCAGGATGGATCTTTTCGGTAGTGTTTGTGCACCTGGCACTGGGCACTAGGTTTCTTTTTTGCGGGCGGCATAGTTTGTTTGACAGCCCGGCAGTCATGACAATGAAATCATAATCAAATCAAATCTAATCAAGTTATCAAATGATTCATGATTCATGGCAACACTAGCATTCTATCGTCCTCCTATGAAGCTGTCAGTCACTCAGTCAGCAAGTAAGTAAGTAAGCAAGTAAGAAATAAAGTAAGTAAGTAACTATTTGACTAATATGAATATGACTCAAATGACTATACTATACTATACTGCTATACTATAATATATACTATATTTGAGTGACTGACAAATAATTACTAACTTACTAACTAACTAATATGATAATATGATTATTATATGATGATTGACTGATTGACTATTTTATGTTATAATAACTAGGCTAGGCTAGGCTCCAGAGCTATGGCCTCTGGCTACAGTCATTGCACTGCAAGTCATTGTTTGGACTTGTGGAGGACATCGTGGAGTTGCAGAAGCTTGGCGGTTCGTTGCCAGCAGAGAGTGCAAGTCGACATTCCGCTCTGAGGGCATCTTGCATGAGGACAGCATTTTGTAGCACCCAGAGATTGGAGCAGTACCTGGTCAAGGGCTTGGCGTCTACGCTGGCAAACATCAAGTTGCTTGATTCGGGTGAGATGGCCGATGACATTCCAGGGGCATTGCTTCAGATTTTTGAGTTCGTGAAGGGAAAGGAAACGAATGCCCCTCCTGCTGCAGGAAAAATACTTCCGGGTGCAGAAGCCGTGAAGCTGGTGAATTTCTTACCATTTTCGCAAAGGTCCTTTCTGGTCTACATTGGGGACTTTGCTGCTGCCATCAAATTCAAGTGTACCATCAAGGAGGAGTCCTTGGTCCATCCTTTCAACAATGAGATTGCTTTCCTTGCTCTCGTGGATGCCGTGAGGGATTCCCACCGATGTCCAAGCAATGAAATCATTTCAGCTGGCAAGACAATTATGTTACTTTGCAGCAACAAGCATGGTCAAAGTCAGAAGTCAACTGTGAATGTGACCCTATGACCCTATGATATCATCTAGATGTAACAGATTATGGGTGGTGGAGAGAGAAACTGAGACTGAAACTGAAACTTGTATATTTCATAACTTACATTAATCATTAATCAGAATCAGAATCATTAATAATTATTTTTCATTTTTAATCATATCAAAATCAAATCATATCATATCATCATGAATCATATAGACATGACATAGATTTTCGGCGTTTTTTTTAGGTTAGTACTGATGATACAGCACTGGCACTGATACACTGATTTTCTGACAGTATGCAGTATTCACGGCCGCTGATTTTCTGATTGTGGCTAGATAGACCCGACCCGACATACCTCAACTGCCTCAACTCCCCTCCCTACTGAGGGATACTCTGGTGACCCATGCAAAAGGGATTGCAAGGGCCATGTTGGGTGTCATGAGCCAGCTTGATGAGACTTCCAGCATTGGCCGCCTGATGTTTCAGATCAAGCCTTGGCTGAATCTGGATGATTCAGAGATCAATGAGTCCGTCAACCAGCTGATCAAGAAAGCTGAGAGTGTGTGGGACCCGGTGTCTGATGAGATGGCAGGAGAGTTGCGACAAGCAGTTGTTGCAATGCAGCATCTCATCGGAGAGAAGGGCTCGCTGCTTGACAAGTTGTCGGCCTGCTCCGTTGAGATGATGATTCAGCTGTTGAGTAGCCCAAACTGTGGACTCGGCGATTTGGGGACGGCATTCGTTGAGTTGGATAGCAAGGTTGCAGAGTGGAACAAGTCATCTGCATCAGATGCCACACATTCAGATGTGCACCAGAAGCTGGTAGAAGAAGCACACTGTTTGTCTCACGCAGCCAAGCTGATTTTGGCGTGTCAGTCCGGTTTCTTGCCAGCATTTGGTTTCCAGTTTCCATGGAATTGGCTATATGCGAAGATCCTGTAGGACAGTAGCAGTAGCAGTAGTATGCACTGCACTGTATGTATATGTATTCCTTTAGTCGCCAGCAATAGTAGCAGATTTTCATAGACTTTGGCCCAGTGCCAGTATATGATGAGTAGCAGTAGCAGCAGTAGTCGTATTTCGTATTGTATTGTTGTCATCTTGCGTATTGTTGTCTTGCATTGCGTTGTTTGGCATTCGGAATCCGATTGATTGACTGGATTCCTGTGTTGAGTGTTGAGTCTTGGGCACACAAATCCAAGAGCCAAGAGCCATTCAAAAGGCATTCACTCCTTCACCATCAAGTCTTGTCACTAGTGAGTAATGTACTTGCTTTTCTGCTGTGATTTTCACATTGTCACATTGTCCATTCCTGCAGGCTTGAATCTTGTGAAAGACAAGAAGAAGGCTGACGTTGACAGCTTTGTGGCAAAGTTGGGGAAGAGGGAATTGACATTGGAAGCTTTGCCAGCAGCTTTGCGTATTGCGATTCAAGACTTGAAAAAGTCTTGAAGTTGACCGCCGACGTCATATTTTTTTCAATTGCTGCTGCCTGCTGTGGCAACATGGGACATTTCGAACTATACCGTACCATGTTGGGGAGCCACAGCTTTCAAGTTCCAGTGGTAGGGCAGTTGATCAGTCTGGTACTATAAAGGCACTCACTGAACCGAATCTAAATGAATGAGACTGAATGAGATTGCATTGTGCATCTCACTCTAGACTCTAGACTCTGATTGAGCAGCTGAGTTACAGCTGGCATACCATTCTTTGGCTCATGCGGAACTTTGGTATTTTTTTTGTGTTGCTGATGCTACTCCACTACTGGACATGGAGCCACCTGTCAACAGTTGATTTGTTGTTGAGTCAAACACCAGTACCTCATGGCACATGAATCATGAGCCAAAAGTTTCGCCATTTGAGTCTACCTTAGTGGCAATTCAGAGTTCAAGATCTGAAATCCAAAAAGGGCACGAGTCAACGACTGTGACCCAACCTTGCAAGGGCCCTCCCTTGCATTCGGCATGCCAACGGAAGTGGAATCAAATCTTTTGTGAACTGTTTACTCTTACTAATTACTGATTTTACTTTCTGATTCAACAACTCAATAGTAAAATTTAATAATCTATAAAGGCTATAGGCTATAATCTATATTTTATAGTTTATTTATAAAGTCAAGTCTCTGTCTATTTTTGAGCTTCTTGATGTAATCTTGTAACTGTAGCAACATGTTCATGATCTGTTCATTTGATTTGCCAAGATTTGGTTCCATCTTTACCGTTCCATCATCCTTCCACGTTCAGGCTTCGAGTGTCCAACTTAATTCAAGTGGAGGTGTGAGATGGATTGGATGGCGACAGCTGCCAGTCTATTTTCAGCTTTCATGCATGGCACAGAAGCGGGTCTCTTAGCTTTTCTGCATTGGTGGCACACGCTACCAAGTTTGAGTCTCGTGATTTAGCAGTATTTCGAAACGACTAGATAGAAGAAAGACAAGTGACAATTGAGAAGGACAAGGATAGACAAGGAGCGAAAATAAGATGTTGGCTTTCAACATCAGCAGAGTGCGGTCAAACTTCAGTTTGTAACTTTGTCAGTTTGTTGTTTGTGCTCCCACAGCAAATTGTTGCTCTGAGACTCTGATTCCAATACATTATTGTTACATTATTATTGAACCTAAGCCTTGGTCTCAGTCTTTCTCCCTGCTGGTTTTCAAATTCAAATTCGCTTCCAAGCCATCAGCAGCTCAACAACATGTTGCGAAACTTTTGCAGCAGCACCAGTCTAAATCGATGACAGTCTGATAGTCTGATCAGATCTGTGACTGCCCAATGCCCAAGTCCAAATTTCTCATGGAATTGTCCGAATTAATTTGTGAGATGCTGCGAACACCTGACCTGAGTTGACTCAACCCTAACTGTGACTCATGGCTCACACTGCTGATACTCTAACTTGAACTCAGTTCATTCATCAGTTCATCACATCATGTGATCAGACATAGCCCCTACCGGCCCCTATCCTGCTGATGCTGGCATTTCACCGCCATGGGGGCATCAGCAGCTACAAGTGTGGCTCCTGAAGATGCATCATCACCTACGGTGACAGACCCTTTGGAGGCCCATGGTGTTGGGACCTCTTTGGACAGACTGTGACATAGTCATAGAGTCATAGAGTCATATCATAGAGAGTCATAGTCATAGTGACATACCGACGACTGTACTGTACACATTTGACAATCTTTGGACTCTCGACTCTAGACTCCAGACTCTCAACTCTACACACTCAAGACTCAAGACAAGACTCAAGATTGATTGAGCATTTGCCTCTAGACTCTAGCCTCTAGACTCGGTGTGCTGTGACTGGGTTGGATTCCAAAAGGTCATTGAAGAAGCTGCTTCTAAAACCAATGTCGGAGGGACAACGTTCAAGGCAAGGATGCATTTGGGCATGTTATCATATGAATCTTAACCTCTGCAGTCACTGCAGTTGCTGCAGTCCGTATGTATGTGAATATTAAATTAAATGACGTATATATCACGTCACAAGACGCAATCTGAATCTGAACTTGACTTGGACTTGAACTTGAACTAGATTATGATTCATTCTATGATTATGTGGTTCTAAAATTCTATGATTCTATGTTTATGACTATGATTCATCAATTCATCTAATCATAATCTAATCATCTGAGCCGGGCCTGAAAGGCAATAGAAGAAGAATCCACACTTCAAATTCGAGCACCAGTGGAGAAGGTGTTGTCGCTGCCACTGCCACTGCTTATGTTTTGGAAGTTTTCGACATGGAGGTAGTGGTAGCCGGTAGCCGTTGCAAATTGGTCATGCCGCATGCCATGCAACATGTATGGTGTCAGAAGATGCTTGCAAACAGTTCACTCTTCACACTGAGTCACTGGGTTGTTTTGTTGGGGAGTCAGGCATGCCATAGTCATACATACTTACAACTTACAACTTACAACTTTCGTCATACATACATACATACTGACATACTGTCATGCTGTCATACATACTATCGAATCATACTGTTACAGTTACATATTGACCCCTGACAGGCAACTGTGGAGACATCGATTGAGCCACAGTCACCACAGTCAGTGATTGATCCATTGGAGGCTGGCTATTGGCTGTTGGCTGATAGATGCTGAGGTGAGATAGATGATCGATGATCGATAGCCGATAGATGATAGATGATAGTGATAGATGATAGATGATGATAGAATGATAGATAATTGATAAAACGATAAACGACCATCGGTTATCAGTATAAAGTTCAGTTTATAGTAAAATTGTTTATATAACTATTGTTATTGTCATTGTCATTGATTGCTTTGGAGTTTGGGGCATGTTTTTGCACTGCAGGTGGTACGAGAAGTCAATGTGGAAGGCAAACGATTTCCAAAGACTTCCACGACAGAGGCTCATTGAAAAAAAACAGCATTCCCATCTCTCATCATCAAATGAAATCAAACTAATCCAATAAACGTTGCAGAAGAACAAGCTTGACTCGGATCTACTTGGGTCACGGTCACAGTAAGTCAAGTCACTCGGACACTCAAGACTCAGGAGGTTAGGTTAGGTTGCAGTCAGCTGCAGTTCACTTGACTGACTGACTGTCTGACTGATTTGACTATTGGACTTTTGACTTTTGTCAGGCCACCAGGGAAGCCCAGAAATCATTGGCGGCAGAGGCACTGCTGCTGCCTACAATATCAGTGCTGTAAGGGCTGTAGGCTGTAGGCTGTAAGTGACTGACCAGTGATCAGTGATCAGTGATCAGTGATCAGTGTCAAAGTAAGAGCCAAGGCTAAGATGGATTTCAGACTAGACCGGGACTAGACTTTGCTGACTAGACTATACGGCTATAGGCTATAGGCTATACGGACTATATCAATATCACTATCCTATCACTATCCTATCACTATCACTATCACGGATAGTCAGTCATTTGACACCAGGACATGCTTCACTTCACTGCATTCTGACTCTGGCTTGACTTTGACTTTGCCTGAACAGGTCGCAATGATGAGTGCCACTGCGTCTTGCACACCAAAGGCCACTGGAATTTGATTGTTTGTTTTTGTTGGATGATTGAATTATTGAATGATTCGGTCAGTCGGTGATTTGTTTTTTTGATGTTTCAATCATTTCAGTCGTGATCAGTGATGACTCAATGATGATGAATGATGAAATGTGATGAATGATTTTGAATTCTGAATGATGATGATTCAATGATCAATGGTGATGATAATGACGGTGAGTGATGGTGGTGGTGAATGGCATTGAATGACAGGATTTGCAAGTGCAAGCTTCAGTGGAGGCCTGCTTCAGATGGTTCTAGCATTTTTTGTGGAGACTAACTCTGATTCTGACTGACTCGACTCAACCATTTGTTTGACTCACTGCGACCCACTGTTTACTCACTGTTTACTATTTACTGTTTACTGTTTGACTTGACTTGGCTGGACTGACTATATTGGCACTGGCAATGGACCACTGCACACCGCTGACATTGACAAGTATGGCACCCCATATATACGGCTGGGCCATGCTGCTCAGGAGGCAAGAGGTGAAAGTGCAGCTGCACCCAACGAACTTGAGACTCGAGAAGTTCAGGTTCAAACTCAGACTACTGAGCCAGATTTGCAAGCAAAGCCATCAGTAGAGGAGGCTTGGGTTCCATGCTCATGTTCCTTTCCAGGGACTTTTAACTTTAGACGACAACAACTTATTTAATTCTTTCTGATTCAGGACTCAGTCGGACTCATGCTCAAGCCATTCTTCAGGAACATCATCATCAGAGATTTACTTGAGCGATCCAAGACACATGTCACATTTTTGATTCGTGACTATTGACTGCTGGACCATTGACTGCTAGGCTTGCCCCATGATGATGAATGCTTCTGAATTCTGATGAAATGATGAAACGATTTATTTCTAGACTAGATGACTAGAGTCTAAATTATATAATAAATCATTAATGACGCTATTATTTATCATGACATGACATGACGACGTTTCTATGAGGAATGTGATTCTCAACGGTTGATTGTGGATGCAATGATTCTGATGATGATTCATGATGAATCATGAATGATGAATGATTAAAATAAAAATTAATTATGATGATGATGATGATGACGACGACGACTGATGATACTGATGATTCTGATGGCAATGATGCAGTGATGCAGCGGCAGCGGCAGGTGGCCAGAGACGAATCTGCAGCCGAACAGCTTGAGACAATGCAGCCTGAAGATGATTTCCATTTGAAATCGGAGGTTCTGGCCGGGCTGCAGTACAGAGTCGGATTTTGGCCGGGTCTGAGTCAGAGTCGGAGTCTGAATTTCAATGTGGTAACTTGAAAGTAGTTGGAAGCTGGAAGTTGGAACGGTTGCAATTTGTCAACATATTAAACTTGGACTTGACTTGAAGTTACATGTCCAACTTTTGCCCTGGAGCTGGGGGTTTGAGTTTGAGGCTTGAGGACTGGAGGTAATTGGAATTTGGAATGGATTTTTGAACTTTGAGTTTTGATGTGCAGGTAGCAGAAGGTGATGCTGCAAGCGCAGCTGGAGAGAATGTGTGGCTGCAGGCAGTTCGAAACGTATTGGGATCTGAGTTGCAGAGACGAAAGCTCTGCAAGCGCATCAAGTATGGATCTGACTGCTCCGGGCTTGACGCCCCCTTCTGGGGACTGTCCATGCTGCTTGAGGACATGCAGGCAGAGTGGAGTAGAGGGTGTCTTTTGGGGGCGGTTTGAAATTGCCGCATTTGATAATTGAATTTAATCTAATGTTTTCATTTATCCTATACGTAAGTGAGCTGGACTGGGCTGACTGCGCTGAACTTGCACCGCCTGAACTAACTTCCTCTCTCTGACTCTGACTCTGACCCTTGCTGACTCTCACTGGTAGACGGTAGACGGTAGCGGATGTTTGATAGAATTTGATAGAATTGAATCGAATACAATAGGCCTGACTCAGACTGGACTCAAACAACTCGACTCAATGTCAGACTCAATGAGACTATTGACTATTGTTTTTGGATGATTTTGCAAAATTATAACAGCTGGGCTTGGCTGGAAATAATAAGGCTCACGGCTGACTGCTCACTTTGTCAGGCACACCTGGGAAAGGAAATCCAGCTGGAGCATTCCTTCGCATCAGAAGCTCCTGGCGCTCCGGGACTTCAGCAGAAGCGAATGCTTCTCATGAACTGCAAGCCGAATATCATTTACGACGACCTTCTGGCTTCAGACTCAGATTTTTCTTCTGGGATGGCTTACACTCAGGTAGAGACTTACACTGACACTGACACTGGACACTGGAAATATTTTATTAGAGATGGAGATGGGTCAGAGTCAGAGAGTCAGATTGGTCATTGACAATCATTGAATCATTGATCATTGTCAGCTCATTCAAAGTCAAAGAGTCGAGTAGAGTAGATTCAGTAGATTAGATTATTATAGATTGTGATAAAGGCAGGCAGGCGGCAGGCAGGTTTTGTTCAGCTGAGGCTGAAATTTTCTTTGACAGATGTTCACCTGCACTGCACTTTTTACTTGCATCATTATTGCTGGTGTCCTGCATTTTTTGAGGACCGCAATGATGCCGGCAAAGGCGGGAAGGACTGGATAAGCAACACCATGAGGAGGACACCGTCAGTCTTACTCTACACCGGAGGCTTCGAATGTCAGGACCGAAGACTCGGGTGGGGTAGTGAGGGTGGAGCTGGAATATTCAAAGACTAGCTCATTGGCAGATTGGCAGCCTGCAGCGCAGGTCTTTAGATTTAGATTCTGATCTGATCATATTGTCATTGGAGTGGACTGTGGACTTTACTGTACTTTACTTTACTGGGACGGACTAGGTTTTGAAGTCTTAGACTTAGACTTAGACTTGGACTCGGCAACTAAGACATATCAATTATCAATCTGACACTGAGCCACTGAGCTTTATGAATACAAGGACCTGAGCACCATGAATACAGCGCCCAAAGAGCTCAACTTGGATATCACTGATGAGTGTGGGGCCTAGGCTAGGTGCCAATGCCACATTTGTCACTTGACCTGACCTTGACATTGGGATTGAAATTGAGATCATGATCAGGACAGCTCAGTCAATAGTCACAGTCACAGCCAACTTGATCAAATCAAACCAAACTACTATCATAATTTCGAGTCGAGTCGAGTCGAGTCAATTGTGTTTCCCCTGAGGTCTGGGATGAGCTCAAAGACCCTGCACAAAAGCCTTGCGTACATTAAGACCAAGCGCCCAGAACATCCCTTAGCATAGCTGACTGGAATTCCTTTCCTTTTAGTCTTTCAGTCATTTCAGTCCGAATCTTGCTAGTATTCCCAATGTGTGGTCAGCGCTCAGCTTTGCAACGTTTTGAAATTGTGATTGTATGCTGTATGCTTGGTGATCAGTGATCAGCAAATTGATCAGCGATGATTCGGCAATGACATGTTCAGATTCATGATTTCTGATTTGATGAAGGTGTTTATCCTTTTGGAAAACGTCCAAAAGCGGCAGACCGAGAAGGTAGTGGTTGAAGAGCTTTGCAAGCTGGACTATACTGTGCAATGCTTCTATGCCAATTCGGCAAGCTATGGCCTTCCCCAGTCCCGGACACGGCTGTACATTCTGGGAGTTGACTCTGAATCCCAGCGATGCAAGCTGGTTCATGGACCCCAGCAATGGCAGGCTTGGATGGAGGCTAGCTGCCAGGGGCCGGGGAACATGTTACGATTCCGGTCACATTTTATCAAGTTGGCAGTGGGTGGTATCTTGATTTTGTTTTGATGAAACTCTTTGCTTTGGGCTTCTGCTCCTGCATTCCAAGCGTCAAACAAACTGACAGAACTGAACCTCCAAAGGGAAGCGAACTGACTTTGAACACTGAATGACTGAATGTCTCACTATATGTAACGGCTTGGTTTGGCAGTTTAGCATAGCAGGCCATTTCTGATGAGATACGCGCCTCAGCTACACCAAGTTTCGGGAACCTCATGCTGCCTGATACTGACCCTCGAGTCGTGGATGCCTTCAACAAGCTTCAAGCAAAGGCGGTTCCCGAGTCAGAGGTTAAGGATTCCTTGATGAAGGGCTCTTCCTGGCAAAAGTGTCACGCCAAGCACCAAGAAGCAAGGATACAACTTGCTGAAAAACTGAAGGTGCAGGCCATCATCCATCCATTCGGGCGTGCCTCCAAATTCCAAATGACAAATTTCTACATCACCTACCCATGGGATTTACTTGGGTGCCCCGAAACTGTTCAAGTCCACTAGGCCAGGCTTCTAGGTCATTGTGGACCAACTTCGTAATTTAGAACGTTTGAACTTTGAGCTTCGTGAAACTTAGAGATTCAATTCCTGAGTCATGAGAAAATCATCATCGACCAGACCAGAACCAACCTTTTTTTATATTGTTATTTATTGTCATATTATACGGAATCATAATTATGTGACGAGATGAGGATAATATTATGGTATCGGCGGTATATATTATATAATATATTAATAATTAATATATTATACTATATTGATTCAATTTCTGTTTGTACCATGCTCATGCTCCTGCTGTGTGACAGGTCCCCACCGCATCCCAGCTGTACGACAAGTACTCAAGCGCATGGAGCCGATGCCTGCCAGCAAGGGAGCAGGACCTTCTGTATATGCACCTATGGGTGTCACATGGCAAGACTGTGACTGCCAGGGTAGACTTGACTGGACCCGGCGGAACTGAACTTAACTGAGCTGTTTGTTTTGCACAGACTCAACTCACTTCACTGGCCTTCAATGATTCGGATTTATTGCCGAATATCGGTCATCAATCGTCCGTCTACCGTCTATCAATCTAATCAATCAATGAATCAATGAATCATGTCATATTATCGAACTATCTAATTCTAATTCTAATTCTAATTATCTAATTGTCTATGTCTATGTCTATGTCTATTTGATTCACTGATTGGGTTCATTTGATGATCATGAATCATGAATCATGAGCATTGACAGGACGGGATGGGATCGGACAAGATGGGACGGGATGGGACTGGACAGGAGGGGACTGTCACTGGCTTTCATTGTCATTGGCTGAAATTTGAAACATTTTTCGATAATGTTGAGGTTGGACCAAAAGAAGGAAAGAGACATCCTTGCTGAGAATGGCAAGCATTCAGCTTCGACTGCTGATACTGCTGGTTACATCTGGGACCTCACCAATTCCGTTACCTTCAGCTGTTGGAAGTCACATGACCACAAGGAACACCTTCCTTGCCTGTTGAGGGGACACAGGCTTTGGCACACAGCCAAGCAACGAATCTTAGCTGAGTAACTTAATGAACGTTGGGATTAGGTTCTTTGTGTCCAAGTCCAAGCACTTTTCTGATTATCCCAAAGTGCATCACCATCAGCAAGCAAGCTGTCTTAATTTGTCTTTTGCGTATCATTGCCCCAGCATGGGTATATATACACGGTTTGGAAGTAAGCGACAGCGATTTCAGTGATGTGATAAGTTATAATTAGTCAAACAGATGACAGACTGACAGACGATATGATCATTTGTCATTGATCATTTATCATGAGTCATGATTTGCTTCTAACTTCTGATTCCATCAGTCAACTGTAAACTGAGATAATCGGATAGATAGATAGTCGGTCGATGTTTGATACAGTTTCTTCGATCAGGTGTGGTCCTTGGCTGCGAACTCCTCCGTGGACAAGGCTTCCCCGACGGCCTGAAGATTGGTGGCTCAGTGACCTGTGGGCAGAGCACCTACAACATTCCAGATGTGCCAGATACATGGCTCAGTGAAGTTCACTAGTTTAAGTTCAGTTCATGTGACTAACCGGACCAAAGGTCAGACTGTCGGACGATTCATATATCATATTGTGTAGTCATAGTCATAGTGTCATAAGTCATAGATCAAAAACAATAATATGATAATATGATATGACATGATATGATTTTGATTGTGGTTATTATGATATGATTTGTCATGTTCAGTTTTGCTGCGCTGGCCTGAATCTGAAGGAACCTCCAGCCGATTCTTTAGCCTTGTAATGTAACTATTTTTTTGTCATCAGAAGTCCACAGCCACAAACCGTGACACGCAGCCCAGTTCAAACTGACCTGAGGATCGTGAGCTGAACAGGATGGCAGGTAACACGATATCTGTCAATGTCATTGGAGCGTTGGTGGCAGTGTTATTTGCAAGTGTCTTGGCACAGACCATGCTTTTACTTTTGCTCTTTAACTAGGTGTAACTTGCAACTTGCAACTTGTAACTTGTAACTACTTGTAACTAATTGTCAACTGTCAACAGCTTAAGTACTTGTGCATTGCAGTCGTAGTTGTAGTTGTAGTCGCATGCCAGTGATAGACAGATGATGAGGATGAAGATAAATGAAACTGAAAATTCTAATTCTGACATAAGATCAAAAGACGAATGCAATTCGGTTCTCTGTATCACTCCTGACTCCTGACCGGACTGCAGTAGACTGCAGTGGACTGGACTGCATTGGACGATGGACTTATTGCAGACTACTTCTACACTTCTACGGCATACAGCATACTGATAGATTCTGTAACTATGTGGCAGATTTTTGAAGTGTATGGAAATCAATGTCTGTCATGTTGCAACATGTAGTACACAGTACAGTGGAGGAATGTTGACCGTTGACCGTTGACGTATATTCTAACTTTGCTTCTGCTGCTCTCTGACTTCTGACTTCTGTCTGGGCCTGATTTCTGAGTCCTGAGTCATGAGTTCTTTAGTACTTGTCCTTTCGTCTGACTCTCCGGCGGTGACTCGGCGGTGACTGTTGTGGCGGCCCATTTTGTGCCTGGGTTGTTGGTGGGGTTTGGGTTGCGGTTAGGGTCGGTTGGAGTTAGTTAGGCAGTTGGGCATCTGTTTGTTTGGTGTGGAGGAAGTTGAGATGGTTGCATGGTTTCGCCTTAGTTCTCTCAGTTCTCTCCCTCGTCTATCCCTTTTCTCTTTTGGCCTCTGGTAAGGTATCCGGAATTCCCAGGCCCATACCTTATTGTATTATCTTTATTGGATTTTTTTTGGCACCTCCTGTGAGTGTGTTTCTCGCTTGCTGACAATATAATCTGGAGACGCAAATGTCAAATTAGTAATTAGTTGATCTATGATCTATGATCTATAGTCAGTCAGTCAGCCTATATTATTACATAATAATATAATACTATATTATATATCAATTAAATACTACTCAAGTCATATTTGAAATCCAAGTCCAAATTAAAGTGGTTCCAAGTTCCACCATGTTTTTGGCAATGATCAGTCCGTCATCAGCAGCAATGTCACGACATGTCACAATGTCCCTTTTTTCCAGCGCATTCCAAGCCTGAGTTGTTTGGAGTTTGGGCTGGGCCATGGTGTGATAAATGCCATATATGATAGCAAAACGTTCGGTTCGTATATGATGCCATATATGGGGCCATATGGGCGCAGTAAATGTCTTTTTGTTTTTGGGTAGTTGCAGCTGCCACCAGCAGCTTGGTTTCAGAATCAGACTCAGATTCACAGTGGCTTGGCACATGTTTTGTTTCTGTTCAAGGCTGTGACATAGATGATGAGCAGCCGACTTCCTCGAGGAAACGGTCGCGTTCCCATTCCGGCAAGCGAAAGACTGCGTACCAGCCACGCATGGGTATCTTTGTTGGACCACCAAGGATTAAGGGACGGTCAACCGCCTACGATGCTTTGTACGTTGCTCCGAAGGCGAAAGCAGCGCCCAAAGCAACTCCCAAAAAAAGGGCGTTGCGCTCCTCGGGTTCCGCCGGATCTCCAAAGGGGAAACAATTAAAGATGGACCAGTTCATCGGCTAAAAGCTGATTTTCTGAGCTGGCTTGGATTGCCGTGGACTGCTGGATTTTTCATTGTCCGATTCCACTTGGGCACCTTATTTCCCAAAACAAAGCTGCAAATTAGAATTGCTGCAAGAGTTTGTTTCTCGGCCTTCCCAGTATCTGGGAAAAATTAATGTAATTCTCCCTTAGGTCAAGACTCTGGTCACTGGTATTTTGATAGGAAACAAGTGAATCACGACTCTTGTTACTGGTGGATTTGTTCACAATTGATGCCGAAGTAGTTGAAGATCCATGAAACTGACAGTTGCGTAGGGTCCGTAGGGTCAAAGACATGCTTGAAGATGATCAGATGAACAGCCAATTCATCGGCTGACTTGAAGGTTGTCTGACCGCTGTGGTGACTGCTTTGCTGGCCGGTAACAAAAAAAGGCATGCGGCGAGCTATCGTTTTCGGTGATTTTACCGAAATAACAAATTCTCACTTTTTCAAGGATTTTGCGTTTCACTTGATTTGCAAAAAGTTGTTTTTTTGTAAGTTTATGCGTTTCGTCGAACCTCAAAACTCATCGTTTTTTATGGTTTTGTTGTTCCGGCTATCCCAGATTCCTCCTATAGACACAGGCCTAAACGTCCAACTTAATGTATATATATATAAGTACGCATACATGTGTATATATATATATATATGTAAAGATATATTATAGTATAATATTATATTATACATGTCGACAAGTATGGACAAGGCAGTCATTGAGCCTCCAGACATTTTAGTCATGTCACTGGAGAAATTACCAAGGATCACTTTGATGCCGGTGCGCAAGCGCACCAAAGACTACCACGACCACCACTCCAAGCATTTTAAGGTGCCAAACGATCACAATGGCTGCAGAGTGAATGGCAATGAATGGAATGTGTTGCGGAAGATATATCGAAACCTTTTGGCCCTCGTTCTTGTAGAATTGAAGGTCCATTTTTATCTAGGTTGATAGTCACATTTGTCTTTGCCTGTATTTGTTTCTGCATAGCGACGGGAAAGCTTCCGTGCTTCCATCAAACCTCGGCGGACGACAGGTCCCCTGAGCCCAAGTGGTCCAGGTAGAGCCACATCGATACTGATGATACACTCAAGATTGTTGGCAATATTGGTATATATGTAATATATGTACGGCTCACTTGCAGTGCTTTGACTGCAGCATTATCACCGAACATTGTTTTTGCAATGGCAATGATATGCCAAAATTCTAACTAGTTGCCCCAGGGTCTATGTTCGTTTACGGGAGGGTGTTTGAGTAATTAATAAGATTTCCACCCTTTTTGGAACATGATGAGCCCCAAATGACCAACTTTTTTTTGGGCGCAGACTTGGTAACCACCCTGGTTGTTTCCATTGGGTGATGATATAAGAGATATAAATGTAGTCATCCCCCCATAGAACAACTATATCCACTTTAAAATAGCCAAGATTCACTTTTCTATCTTTTTGGGGATTCCAATATGTATGTATCAATGATTGTTTTCTCCACTGTTGGGTGTTTTTATATGGTTGAAGCCGCCATCTCCCAGGGGTTGGTTCAAACTCCGTTTCATTTAAGCCTAGTAGATTAAGACCAAACATGTGAACACACACACACATAATATATATATATATATATACATAATATATATATATATATACACACATACAGAGTATCAACTATATGTGTCATTTACAATCTTTATATCTACCATTTATATCGTGAAATTTTCCGTTTTTCCAAACAATCATCATATTGTTTCTTCTTTTTAATACCCCCTAGCCGTCAGATGATGTGAAGATGACCCCCTCACCGCGCCTGCTCCGCAGGCGCTGCGGGGGAAGATGTTTCCCCCGGGCTTTCCCAATGGCTGGCACTGTGTGTGCAATGCTACGGACCTGGCAGATGGACAGGGGATGGGAGGTGCTGGGAATGCCCCAGGGCCGGTGGCTTCGAAGTTGGGATTACTGGGGGATTTTTCTGGGGGTCTTATGGGCTAAGGGGGTTTATAACTAGTATAACTGTTGGGTTTATGATAGCTATCGAACTGCTTGATCGGATTTATAAACCAACAAACAAAGCTGGTGGGGCACCCCCGAACGTATGAGGTGGGTTTGGTACCTGAAAATGGACACCCCCAAAAAATCCAAGGGATTCAAACAAAAATGAATCATATGAACAGCCAAATTGTGAGGTATACCCAACTTTTGGACCACCCCAGATTGCAAAGACAATTCACCACATCAATAGATGCGGATTTTATCCAGTGCCCTTCGCAGGACAGGTGAAATCCATTTCGGCCCTGGGGACCTATATGGTCGCCTTCCGGGGCCAGGACGGAAAGGCCTCGGAGTGGGGCAGTTGAGTGGCAATTGTTGATTAAGTGGGGTATACTATATCCCTCCATTTACGGACAAACAGATGTACGTATTGCGTGAGAGATGTTGGACTATTGGTGATGTTGTGTACTGGTGAAGGAGAATTATCATGACGAGGATGGCGACGAATTGATGGATTGATGCTCATCTGGATGATTTTGAAGTCTACAGCAACCAAAGCCCTGCTTTGAGACAATTTTGCTGGAACATGGCTCCAATCCTTCAGCTACATTTGATTGGTAGTTTCATTTGAAGAAAAACGGTCTTCAAGATGGAAACAGGGTTGCTCCAATAGATGAATCAGAGCCACCAGAGGGGGAAAATGGGTTGTTTCACCTCTCTATGTACCCAACTTCCTCTCCAACAGCATTGGGGCCTCGGAAGGCGGGCGTGGTGCATGCCTTCTGCCCCCACATGGGAGCACATCTGGGCATGGGCGGCGTTGTGGTGGGCAACTCCCTGCAGTGTCCCTTCCATGGCTGGTCCTTCAATGTCGCAGGCGTGACGTTTTTTTGTGATATGCAGTGCAGGTTGAGATTGGGAGAGTGTGTCACAGTGGAATGTATTGATATACTCTGTACACATACAGATATATGCATGTCATGGACTGTGAGATATTGGGTCATTCTGCCACTACTTGAATATCGAATGATTATATAAGTTTGTTGATGTTTGTTGATCATATTCTTGGTGAATCAAGATTTGTCACCAAAATCTTCAATTCCTTATACAGATACTTCGCCATGGGTTGGTCCGAAAATTGGGCCCAATTTATGACCATTTCAAGGGGGACAGTCTCATTCGCCACTGACTAAATAGGACCCGCACGCAAAAACATGTCATGTTGTTTATAATCCATGGTCTTCCAAGTGGTTCCTTAAATCCCATCATGATATTGTTGGTTACATCATTACATTCCCATTGTATACCAGTGAATCCTCATAAAATGGTTGTAGAAGGCTTAGTTCAATCCTCATTCAATTCCAACTGTTGGGGCGTCCCCCCGTATTTTTCTGGTTCAATCACCATTTTGGCGGGTCAAACGGTTCAATTCCCAATTGGTTCAAGTACACAGTGGGTCTGTCTGAAACAGGGTATAGCCATAAAATGGCAACTGAATAGGGAAAATGATGATGGTGAAATCCTTATTTTTGTTGGTCAAATTAGCATTTTTGTTGATTAAATCATGTTAAAAACCTGTTTTTGTTGGTTAAATCACAATTTTTCCTGGCAAAATCACAATTTTTCCTGGCAAAATCAGCATTTCTGCTGCTGGAATCGCTATTTTTGAATCCCCCCTTAGGCGACTGCGTTTCGGTGCCCTACCGGCGCTGCAACCGGGACATGCCGGAGACTTCCAAGCTGCACGCCTATGAGGCGGGTTGACCATGAAAACATGGAGGTGTTAATCCACAAAGATGGGATTTTAACCTCCACAAATAGGATATTCAGCCGCAAACCTGGAGTTTTAACCTGCAAAATTTGGATTTTAGCCTGCAAAACTGGGATTTTCACCAACAAAAATGAGATTTTCACCAGCAAAACATGGACATGGCATTTTAACCTGCAAACATGGAGTTTTTACATGTAAAAATGGTGGGACAAGGGAGAATTCATGTCTTATGTGATGGTTCGAACAAGAAGAAAGGGGGGGTAGTGGAAAAATACCCAATGTATATCAGTGTATATCAATATATCTGGTTGGTGGTTTCTAGTAAGCGTTGAATTATAGAACTATAAGCCAGTTAGAATGGAAGATGTATAACATATCCAGTTTGTCCATTTTTTGAAATCCATCTAGTGCCCAAAAAACGATGTCATATTGGTTTGTGGTTTCACATCCAAATTATTTTCAATCTTTTTTAAATCCCTGACTGGGATGATGATGCCGACGCGGCTTCTGTATCCTTCTGTGCTGAGTTCGCCATGCCACAACCAGGATACTGCTGTGCTGACAGGGGCTTAACCCAAAAACTCAAGGTTTATGTAGCCAGCAGAAGTATGACACATAATGATGGTAAAGAAATAGGATCCACCATCCCGAATGACTTACAATGTGTATGGGTGGTATAAACTTAACCATCATAATATTGATGGTTTATTATTGCCTTGCTAACATGAGTGATTTCCCAGCAGTTTCATCCGCAAAGATGGAGGAGAGCATTGTTGACACCCCAACATATATTTGTTTTCCATCAGGCTGAAGGTCCTAAGAGCATTCTGTGACTAGCGTACTCATTCTGTGGGGTATGGGGGAATGTTGAGCCAACACTTTCTGCCCATCTTGGGACAGTGGCCATGACGATGATCTTTACACCTCCGAATTTCCAGGGCACTATGGCGTCCCTAGGTGCGGGAACATCTGGAGCGGATCTTCATCTGGTTCGATGCGGAAGGCGGACATGGGATTTGGCGAAGATTCCCCCCATTTCCTCTTGGTGCACGCACACGTATTCATGTATACATATATATATATATATTTGTATGTATCTGTATACATATGCATAGATATACATATGCAATCATATGCATAGATATACGTATGCATATATCTATATATGCTAATATAAGTGTATGCATAGATATACATATGCATAGATATATACACACATACATGTATGTGTATATATATAGTTCCCATTCGGCCCAATGTTGCGTCTCAGGTATATGCGTATGTATATCTACATAGCCATGAAAGAGGTTCAGGAAGTGCTTGGCGACCCCCTGCAGGTCGTCCCCCGCAGTGGGAGCTGACCTGTCACAAAAAGCTGGAGGAAGATCTGCAGTCGCTCGGAGCAACGATGATTTATTCATAGATATGTATATAATATATAATATAGTAAGTACAACTGTATACATATAATAGAATACATAGAATAGTAAATGTACATATATATATATATATAATATTGATACACACACACACATGCATACGTATATATCAAAATTGTATTGGATTTTGCACAAGCACAGTGATAGAAATCTGCTGCGGATGATAGATAGTCTCACGTGTGCAACTCAACACTGCCGTGTCGGGCGACTGATCCTTCAGGATTTGCTCAAGATGCTTGGACCACCAAGCTAGCAAGTGAAAATCCCCCAGAAATACTTCGATGATTTTCACACTAACACCTCCATTTAGTTCGTGGATTTTCCAGCCATGGTTTGATGCCACCGGAGGGTAACCGACATTTTTCTATATTGCTTGGTAGGTTCATATCCCAGCAAATCCCATTCAAGCAGCAAATTGTTTTTCGATCGCTAGCCGCTGGCCCGAAGCCATCCCCGATAGCTTGGCCTTTAGGACCGGGTCCTTCTACCTGGCAGCCATTCGACAGATGGAGTTTGACCAACACTGCTGCGAGATGCACATGAGCCATGCCATGCACCGTGCAGAAAAGCTGGGGAAACCATGGGGATGATCATCATCCAATATGGGAATCCCAATGCCAATAGCAACCCATTCATGGTGATTGTTTATGGCATTGGGTTTTTCACACTAGCCATTTTTTTATGGGACCGGGATAGGGCTATTTTTCACTGCTCGCATGTCCCCTACCATGATGCTGCCTTTGACGCGATTGATTTTGAACGGGAAGCTTTACCATTGACAGCGTGGTAAACAAATACGGGAATTTCTACCGCAAAGTGGCAGTTCAATCTTGAAAATACTGATTTGATTAACAAATTCTATAATAAATTATAGTGCGGACTGTGACGTCACACATAAATCGTTCGGATTGCGGGAACCATCCTAAAGAATGGCCGAAGTTGTCAGCCGGAACCAAGGAGGAAAGACAGTTTTCTAAATTTGCCCTATAAGGTATATACATGTATACATATCTAATCTACTCTGGGTGTTAATATACTTTCTTTGTATGATGATGTAAGGCTTTGCGGGCACACATCATACAGCGGCATGAGTGGCCCGGTATCGAGAATTTAGGATGGGTCAGTAGCCAGTGGCTACGGGAACATTTTGCTGGGGTTGAAGATCAATTTGTGAGCTATTGAGGTCTTGACCAGAGTCTGGTTTTCTGAGCCTTTAGTCCTTTCTCAAGAGGATTCAACAGGGTTGACACTATTAACCATCCAGTTGGCCTCTGGGAATCAATCAAACAAATATAGCAATGGGAAATAGCCTAGCCCTAAATCGAGGTTTAGAGCAGGGAACAGGGAACATCAGCAAACCACGAAGGAATTGCATTTGATTATCATTTGATTCATCCCCAACTGGATGGGCAGTTGGATCCTGTAGTTTTTTTCGTGTAAATGGAAACTAACCATAGCAAAAGATTTGGACCGTCACAAAGAATTACCGGAGGGTATCCAATTCTTGAGTATTCACCATCCAATTTTATCCAATTTCTGGGTGCCCAAAATTTGATCCATACCTATGTCCTGAGACTTCTCAGGAATAGCGCCGACCCCTACCACTTCAAGACGCTGCATGCGCCGTTGCCGTTGCCGGTGCTTGAGAAATTCATCACAGCAGATCATACTGCAACGCAGGAATATGGCAAGGGAGCAACTTGACTATTGGATGGAAAGAAAAATGATGAACATCTGTGGCCAAGTATCTAATTCTACACTTTGCCCCTGAGTGCATGAACTTTGATATTGAGGTCTTCACACCCTCTTTGTGGCATTTGTGGTTTTGATTGTCACCCTCAGAGCTGAAGAGATAGACCTTCGACGTTTCATTTTGAACAGTGGGAGGTCTGGTGTTTGCCTCAAACTCGAGGAATTGGTTTCTCACTTGGGTTTGCCTCGAAATAGGTCCCATGGTTTCAAACCTCATTGTACCCTTTTTTACATTGCCATAAATTGGGGTATCCACCATTTTACGGCGAAGCCGAATCTTTTTGTTGATATATCATAAATCCCATGAACTATGTCTTTTGGGACACATCACATCCCCAATTTATGTTGGGACTGCCGATTTTGTCAGCAAAGGTTGTGAATGAAGAGCCCAAGGATGAATGGCACATGGCCTCCTTCGAAGAGAGGAACTGGGCGTGGCCTGTTGGAATCTGACAAGACAGTGCCGCTTGTTTTGGATGAAACACGTTGAAACACGTTGAAACACGTTGACACATCTTGAAACATGTTGAAATGGCTCAAGATTTGCAAATCTTTTGTGGGCCCAAATTTCCGTGGTGAAACACTGGAAGCTTCACCGTTCGCCAGAAACCTGTCCAAAATCTTGGTCGGTTCTCTGCAGGACACATGGTCTGTTCCTCTTTGGCCATCCTCGGCTTCCGGCGCCTCATCTTGATATATCTTGATATGTTTCAAGAGCAAAAACACAAAGAAGTGGATTCAGAGTGATAGGTGAGACAACCTCGGAGATTCTGCAGATTCCTCTTATTGACCTAACCATGAATTGTGCTGAACAAACAGCCAAAAAAGTGCGTTTTTTTTTCCTCAAAACATGGACATTTTGTAAGCCCAGCTTACAGGTGCCTTTGAGTGCAACGATCTCCGAGTCCATCGAGACGAATGTCACCTTCGAAGGGCCCACGTGGCTTGGGCGAAGGTGACTGGTTTCCCAAGACGTTTCCCAAGATGGGGCAGATTTTGGGTGAGGAATTAACAGTCAAACCCACGTATACTGTATATAAATTTAGATGACATCATATACTTAATTTGAGTGCAAGAACTATAGGAACTATATAAGGTGCTTTTCACCAAAGGTAACGTCAGCTGCTCCAATTTTGTGTGCTTTAGCACATTTTCGAATAATGACCCCGAGGATCGTTCACTTCCGCATCAAAACGCCCTTGGGAGTGCTGCGGCAGGCGTGCGGGACAAAATGGGAGAAACCACATAAGAATCGGGGACATGTGGAAGGGGCCCATTCAATGATGGGTCAGGTGGTTCTCGAACTAGGCTAAGTGACAATCACCTCACAATTGTGGGTGTTGTTTTGTGGAATCCTCACAATTGTTTTGCTCGGCTAAGACTAGACAGGAGAACCCTGGCGTCAACAAACTTGTTGTGCTCAGCTCAAGACAAACACACACACAAACACACACATGTACATAATGCATATACATATATATATATATATAGAGTGTTATATACATACACGTATAAGTCTACACATGTTTGTTGTCCATCTGCCTGTGAACATTTTGTATTTAAACATGTCATTATTTTTGGTTACATGGAAACCAGCACCCGCAGAGCAGAAAAAACAACATGACCCACAGTAATATTCTTGTGCTGTCATTGGGGTGGCCCTTCCCAGTCCATCCTGACATAGTTTCCAACCCATTGGGGTTCGAACCAACACAAAACAAAGGATTTGTTGCTGCTACATGGCCAGTACCAGAGCCACTGTTTACATAGATATCTACAACCCAGGTTTGACCCCGAGTCAAAATTTGGGGCGAACCATCCAACAACAATTCTGGTTTGGTCTTGGATTCGTTCATTTTAGAGGCCCATATGGTGGTACTTGATCTTACATATATATACACATGTGTATACTGTGTGTATTTATATATATATATACTCAAATACATAATGTGCACAAACGTGTACATCCAGATTTCATTGATGGTGACACCATATTTAAGCCACCATGTTTGAAATTTCACCGTCCTGACTTGTCCAAAAGCGCAAAACGTCTGCACCTTGACGCCTAGACGGATGTGGATGTGAGGTGAAGACCATTCTGCCGATTGAGCCCTTTAAACAATACGTGGAAGCCAGATGGTATGCCGAAAGGAGCGTTCCACGCCACTCGCAGATGTTGTGGATTTTTGGGATTGATGTTCTGAAACTTAAGGTTGATTGGTGGCATAAAATGTATCTCCCTCTCTCTTCATGTATTTACACTTGCTCGAGATTTATATTCATGTTTACAATTGCATTCATATTCATGTTTATATTTTAACATTTTTTTTTATAAATCTATGTATATTTGTGCTGAAGAAGGAAGACATTTTCCAAGAAAGTTGACACCACCAGTTGCGAGATTCATGGTGAGCCTCAGCCAGATCTCTCAGGTCTTCTGGGTTTTCTCTGAAATGATCAACGTAGCTTTAGTGAGATCTAAGAGGTATTATAAGGGGAGAGATCCAAGAGGTATTATAAGGGGACATTGAGAGGTAACATTAAGTTTTTGGTTTGTCTGAAAATAGGGCACCCCTCAATTCAACAATGTATCATCATCTTCCCGATTGAACATGCGGTGTTGTCCAAGAATTGGGGGATGAATCCCACAATTGTTGGACCAACCCACATCATTACATATGCCATTACATCCCATGAAATATTACCATAAAATGGTTCATTGCGATTACATTTTTTACATTGTATTTTTGTGTAGTATCTCATGTATATATATATATATATTATGCATTTATTCATGTATCACTGTATGTATATATATATATATATATGTATCCCACGCTATCCGAAGATTGTGTTCGCCCACAATGCCCCAGTGTTATATCGAAATATCCCGCTATATAACTATCTATGGCCAATCCACCATTGATCATAGGCAACAACCATGGATGTGATAGTTTGCCAGAGGGCCTGCCGAAATGGTTCACAGATCCCATTTGAAAGCCCGCGCTGAGGCCTCATTGCGTGTGCTTTGGCTTGCATCGGAGGCCGCGCTTTGGAACAAGACCGTGAGGTGGGGATGCTGACCCTGAACCAGTGACAGGTGGCTTCATCATGCTTCATATGTAGGTTGATACAGGTTGATATAGGCTAATATCATAGTTGAATCTAAGTTAATATGGTTTCAGTGTGTTTCAGCAATAGTCTAATGAATGTTCACTCATTATGATTTTGTGATAGAGAGGTCTTGATGTATTGGAATTATATTTTTTATTGTCATGCGGCTTGTGGGTATGTGGCCACTGGGAGAAGACGACTGGGGGCATCCCGAACTGACTTCCAGGTCTGGGAGAACAAGGTGTACCATAAGAAGCCGGTGCTTGTCGCTGGGCTCCTGCTAGACGCACCGGCTGGGTGACAGTGCTGGGGATGCTGACCCTGAATGCTTCGCCGTTTTAGATGGGGTCGAAATGCGAACGGGCCATGTTTCTGTGAAAAAGACAGGGGTGACCTCCACTTTTCACAGGCATTCTGAGTAAATCGGGCCAAATGCTCCATTGCAGACACCTCCTCTCTTTGACATTTGGGATAAGCGCAGGATCCATGGATGCATGGCCCACGGCTGAGAGTAGTTCAAGCCCCACACCTAGGTTGCCGGCGACGGTGCCTTTTTGGAGTTTATGCGCTGGTACGATCAGTGCCTTGGTGCGGTGTTGTGGATATCCGCCAGGTCCCCTAAATATGGACTCTTCAACCATGTTGCACCGATATCGGCCAGTATCCATTCCATACTAATCCTCCCTTTCAGTGGATTTGTTGAGGGAAAGTGTTGCAGGAAACCCTGATCAGATCACATTGGATGCAAAGACCATGGTTTTCGCTTAAGATCTTCCCAACAGCCAGCCAATCCATACTGATCCTGAGGTTCTACTCTGAGAAATCCGCCTCTTTATGCTATGATTGGTAGCGACCCGTCACGGATTTCCCTTGTGTTTTAACGTTTGGCCACCCCGGCCGATTGGGCTGGAGCGATAAAGGCCTGAGAAGAAAAAGTGCGGTGGATC
Organism: Symbiodinium sp. clade C Y103; assembly: GCA_003297045.1. NCBI lineage: Eukaryota > Dinophyceae > Suessiales > Symbiodiniaceae > Cladocopium > Cladocopium sp. clade C. The sequence continues at coordinate 93,336 of BGPT01001566.1, forward strand.
AGCACTTGAAGTGCGATCCAAAGTGATTTGGGAGCAGGCAATATCGAGTATGTACATATATATATATATAAGTATATATACATATGTATGTATGTTACATGGATATATACATAATATATATATATTCACATATTTATGGGTATGCATATATATATATACATACATATACATTATAGGGAAATAATATACATGTAAATATGTATATATATATATATGTTATATATATATATATGACTATATAACACATGATACTGATATATTTTCATATGTATATATAAACGCATGTATGTATATATGTAGGATCTAATGTACATTTAATTCTCATTATTATTCTCATTATTATTCTCATTATTATTCTCATCATCATCATCATCATCCTCCTCCTCCTCATCATCATCATCATCGTAATTACAGTGATATATTGTCAGTATTTTCATTTGTAGCATTATCATTATTGTTATCATTTGCAACATCATTGTTATTGTTATTTAAATAAGGATAATGATTATTGATGTGTATATATATATATATGTCATATACATCCACATCATTCAAACAGATTCCTCCTGCAGCAGGTTCAACTATTGGACCTCCCTTTTTGGTCGTTGTGCGCCACTAGCTCTTCTGCAAGCACTCAATTTGAACCCCCAAACTATGATTTTTTAAGTCTATACTACATGTTGGTGGTTTCCAATATTTCTTGTTTCCCTTGAACGCATGAGATACTCTGTGGAAATCAAACATGGTTTGCTGGGACATCTCCCATTTAAGTCGATTTTTTTCCCATTCATTTCAGCGAGCATTTAGCTCGAGGAGTTTCCCACTAACACCATCATCTACAGATGATTTTCCCATATATTTTCGCATCAAAATAGAAGAAAACACCAATTTTTTTCCATTTTTTTCCCATGCAACCCTCCAGTTTGGATGGGGGGTTCGCAGCCATGTTTGATTCGCGGAGGGTTTTTTTCGGGGATCAGGCCACTGCTTCCTCCCCCGATGCTGTCCACCTGCCTGGGGCCTTAAGGATGCCTGCAAGTCAAATGCCTCAAATGCCTGGATTAGAGGTTAACAATGGGATAATAATGGTTAATAATGGGATGATAATGGTGATTATAATTATAATGGGATAACAATGGTTAATAATGGTTTGGAATTGGATATTAATTGTTAATAATGGGATGATAATTGTTAGTAATGTTATCATGATTATTGTGATACATTACATGATTTGATGATGATGATGATGATGATGATGATGATGATGATGATGATGAACAGTGCGCTTTTAGGATAGATCTACAGGCTCTGACTGGAAGCTAAGCACCCAGAACCAGGAGCGTATTATAAGAACCTTCCACTCACAGATTCGCTCCAGGTATACAGCTTGATCATGGGGAATTGAGATGCGAGATCATTGTGGTCCACCTATGGGTATCCACATTTTGGTCGCTGAAATCAGATATTCGGCCTGTTTTATCCACATTGTGCTTGTTTCATCTTGTATGCGCCTGTGGTTTCATGCTGAGACAACTTGAGTCGTGTTGGTCATCTCTCCTTTTTTGGCGCTTGGCAACAGCGCCTAGGTCCGAGGAGTCACAGCCAGGCCAGCGTCTTTCCAGGGTGCAGGGGACATTTCAAGGGTGCCATGTCGGTGAGACTGGGAGTTTTTCACCAATAACATCATGAACATGATGAATTGTAGTTTGTGGGTCGAATATGGCTTTAACCAAAAACATGGCAATCTGGGGCCAAACCATGATCGTCGTTCGATAGGGCTGACACTCATAAGCGATTGCAAGGCCATTTATATAATGGAGAGATTTTTGGGTACCCTATTGTCAGACAAACCCATGCTCTATATGTTTCAACATTCTACCTTAGCTACTATGACGCATTCGCAACCACGGATCATCTCCTTTTTGCATTTTTGTTCAGAGAAATTCTCAGTCACACACTGAAGCGGCCGTGATACATGAGTCCACTGGGGCATGTATTTCAACGGTGCATTTTTTCATCATTTCTTACACTTAGGTACAGAACATGGGGGTTCAACCAACAGAAGCCTGGGATGAAGCTAACAATAGCCACTTTCCAATCATTTGTGTTTCCCCAAGGCCGAAACAATTCAGACCCATGCTCATTCGGTGGTCGAAAACAGGGTTTCTCTTGGCCAGAGGATATGAATGCAAAGGACTGATGGTTGAGAAGGGAGATCGCCTTGTATGTGCTGCATGTGAGAAAATGATTAGAGGTTTTTGACATGTGAATTTCAGTTATTTTTGGTTGTTCTTTGATTTGCAGACTGGATAATCAAACTCACTTGATGCCGATAGTTGGTATGAATATTACCCTTGATATACCAGTATATGACGGCAGGGTTGAACAATCCCTCCCAGAATTGGCTCCGGAGGGGAATATTGGGGCTTGATGTGATGGTTGATGATGAGTTTCTCTATTGAAATAGGCATTCTATGAGTATACCCCATTTTCAGACACACCCAAGTATCATATCAAGTTGGTTTGTCACATCACCTAATGTCCCCTGGAAAATGCTATGAACTATCTTCATATTGTGGTCGGTTTCATATTCCTCGTTTTTCCATATGGGGGTTTCCTAAAATGGGGGTACCCAAAAATGGATGGTTTATAATGGAAAATCCTATTAAAATGGATGATTTGGGGGTACCCCTATTTCAGAAACCTTCATAAGTTTCATCATACCCGTGATCAAACATGGCAGTGGAAAATCGCCCAGCAATACTTCGATGATTTTCTCATCTATACACAGCTCCATTTAGTTCAGGTACTTTCCAGCCAGCCATGTTTGATTATCCTCTATATTCCCATGAATTCCCATGAGAATCCGTGAAAATCCCGTTAATTTCCCTTAAAAATCCCATTCAAATGTGTTTCAACCATGCGTTGTAGGGCAAAATCCACGGTTTCCAATAGCCTGAAAACAACCAAAACCGCCTCGGGTGAGGCCGCGTTGGCCGTTCACCCTGGGTTTCGCCGCGAGTGCCAGCGGCATCCATGGAGGCTGCCCTTTGGGATAGTTTATTGCAGCCATGACAATGGTGATGACTTGGGGATGATAGAAAAATTGGGTTTAGCACGGAAAAAAATATGCTGTGTGGTATAATGGGAATACAATGGTGCTATTTTACGGATGAGCATAGGAATTTCACGAGTCATGGGAATTATAAGATACAGTATCATAGATGTCCTTTTTCCACTGGTTGGAAGTTGGTTTTCATTAATATAGACTTTCCCCATTCAACAATCGATAGCTAGAGGATAATAAAACATATACCAAACCGGCCTGTCTATTGTTCCTAAAGGGACAAGATTGGTGAAACCAACAGGAATTAGAATTTCAGCAATAAACATGAGGAAATACTCGTATGATGTTTGGGGATGTCAACATGAACGACCCTCTGGTAATTCTGTGACTTAGCATTTTCAATCGGTAAAACATTGAACTCAATGGGCCATGGCTTCCATAGCTGTGGTACTAATAGATGGCCAAACCTGAGGGTTCAATACATGATACGCTACATTTTGGAGCCTATAATATATATACATATTATATATATATATATAAATATACATATTATATATATATATATATAAATATATTATATACATCTCTACAATGCCCGAATTTCGGAGGGGGAAAACTCCCAATTTTCGAGGGGAAAGATCTGTGAAGACTTGAAATTGGGGGGCCTGGGACCCCAGAAGTTGGAAGATATTTTTCAGGAGATCTCGGGTTACTCTGCTGGTGTGCCTGCGAGACCTTGGGACTCGAGAAGACGAGTTCTGGTTGACCATCACAAACCAGTTCTTTTTCCGCCTTCCCCTAAGTTGAAACGGACCTGAACCGAAAGTCTGGTGAGTATAGGATTGGATCAGATCTAGTGAGTTTGGGGCCCCTTTTCGATGTTTTGCTTCATCATCCCAGAAGTCGTGCCTCTGAAATGGTGAGCTGGGATACGCCTAAGGGATGATCGGATAGGATCCACCATAGCGACTTATCATAAATGAATGGCTGGTATGAATCATGTAAATATGGCTGGTTCATTATAGCCTTACTAACATTACTATCATGACTCATGTTTTTTTTGGTTATACATGCCTCATGATTCATGGTCATATATCTGAATCTTGGATCTAAGACCACAGAGAAATCCCCACCACTAGGCCGGGTATACTGTCGTCCCCTTGCAGGGGAGGTACACCGTTCAGCGGCATTTTTGGTTTGTCCAAGAATAGAGTAATTGTGCCCAAATCCATTGGAAGATTACTTTCCACCAAAAAAATGCGAACATTTCAGGGTCTATTGTAATGTAAACTACATCCCATGAACCCCCGTTCAATCCCATCAAAACCCATTAAATGCATTCAAAGCCCACTAGAATCCCATTAGAATCCCACTAGAATCCCATTAAAATCCCACTAAAATCCCACTAAAATCCCATTAAAATCCCACTAAAATCCCATTAAAATCCCGTTAAAATCACCATTGTTTTTTGGTAAAATCTCCCATAAACCAACTATTCCCAGAGGCGCCCCGCCACAGGGTCTGGAGGCCTTGCTGTTGTTGAAACGCCGCGCTCCGTTGCTCTCCCAGGCGCTCCGGGTGAATTCCTTGGGGAAAACGGGAGGATTTTTATGGGGAAAATAGGTGGGCTTGACCAAAAAAATGGCGACGTAATCAGCAAAAATGGTGATTTAGCCAGCAAAAATGGTGATTTAGCCAGCAACAAATGGGGATTTAGCCAGCAAAAATGGTGATTAAACCAACAGAATCAGGCATTCACTTGGGTTTGTCTGGAATTTGGGTTCCCTAAATCCAGTGCGTAGTCATTATTTCCCCTATGAAAATGGCTCTTCGGGGTGTATACCACATGTTCAGACGAACCCAGTTAGAGTGAGGATTTCACCCGAAGTGGGGCAGCGAAGCAGAAATTCTTCAGGTAGAATCCCTATGGTTAGGCCAAATCCCATCGCCTATCCCATTATCATCGCATTCATTGTTGCATTTCCCAGTATAACCTGGACATACATATCTCTATAGATATCTTCACCTGGACCTGTCATTCAAGTTTCTTGAGCTTTGCAACACACCACATGATAGTCATGAGACATCGCCAATGGCCATCCCGATCTAAAATGAACCCCCCGCAGGAAGTGGAAGGTCTCCTATTGGAGCTGTCGAAGCCCATGGTTCCCGAGGCGATTGAGCCGACCGAAGTGGGGATTGGGGATCCACCCATCAAACATTGCGACTTTAGCATGACACACATGGAGGTTTCCTAAGTCACGGGGCTACCCCCAAATCATCCAATTAGATTAATTAGATCATGACTTGGTCGACACCCATGGTGACTTGGGGATCCCCCATTTTAAGAACCCCCCCACATGGTTAGACCTACCCTTCCTGGTATGGGGACCCCAGGCCGAAGCGGCCTGCTGCCGACTGCTACAACGCTGCACTGAGAGTGCTCGCTTTGCGCGCGAGGCAGTAGCGGAAGGTGCGCTGCCTATTTTCGGATGCTTTTGGAAGGGATGGAACCCAAGCCACTTGGGGATTTACCATCCAATAATTTATTAAAGATCTATTGAAAATCGCGATGTTTGGAGGTCATCTATAAATCGGCCATTGTCCATAGCTATGTTAGATTACCAGAGGGTAACCCACATCATATGGTGACCCACCAACAATTGTGGGATATCATCATACTTACATCAATGATGGTTGGTTGTTTTGTTTGTTTTGTTTTGTTTTGTTTTTTTTGTTTCGGGGGGTTATCAACCCACCCTTGATTTCTTGTGAATTCTCACAATCCATGAGCTGAGAATTCCTCTGACGTTTTTTTATTTTGCAAGATGTTTTTAACACTGCTCAAATTTGTATGAATCATGGGGATGCAACTCCCGCAACTCGCGACCCCCGCAACAAGGTTTGGGTGTGCATCCCGAAGATGAGGATGGACCTTCATCCCATAGCCTGTCTGGTAATTTGTTGTTTGCGAACTGGAAATTACCATGTTTCAAAACAGAAAATCAATTAAAGTATTGTTGGGCCATGTTCGCCATGTCCAGTTCGAAAACTGTTTGTTTACTGGAGGCTATCCCAGCAAATCATACCAAACAAGAACCTTTTGACTTTTGAAAACACATACAGAAGCGAACATCAGGCTTTATATACACAATCCCCAAAAGCGGAGATTTAATCAAAGTGGAGTACTTTGACAACCATGGCCGAATCGACAATTTACATCAATTTACCATTAATATCTATCGATATCCATTGGCTTGGACTACTTTCCCCACTCAAAATGGATTTCCCCACTGTTAAAAATGATCATCAAAAAAAACAAAGCCCCAATTCACCTATCAAGAAAACCTGGTGATACTGTAAACCTGCCAAACAACATATAGCAGCCCCCAAAAAGAAGAAGTTGGTCAAACCTAAAAAAGTGCTACCTTTCACTTGTCACCTCTGCATTTTGTTGGGGTTGCGCTACGGAACAACTGGTGATAAAACTGGGGATATTCTCCCCAAAAGGTCGGTCTTCACAGGTGCGGAGGAAGAGTTGAGTGAGATGGACACTGAGGCGAAGTGGAGAGTTTTGATCTGGGGATGGGTGAATATATCGAGATAAGTTGAGCAGTGACCAATTGACCCTGGTTGATTGGTTATCGTCGGGGTTTCCACTTCTCAGATTGGAGATTGTCATAAGTGACTCTGGGAATCCTTATCAACCAACCAGTATACAGGGATGACAGAGGGTTTTGAACACTGCTCACTCATGTATTGTCATGTTGATATGTTGATATATGCAGTGATACATTACATTGCATTCGGGACAATGATTACATATATATATATATATCAACTGTTTCTGGGTCAACGGGATATTTAATGAGATATGTAGTGGGATACAATATGAGTTTCCACTATTCAGACATACTATGGGAACGTACGACAAAAAGTAGGGATGCAACTGATATAATTAATTAACGGGATACGACTAATCAACAATGTGATGTGGATGTGTCTGAAAATGGTGCTTTGCCCGCCAATTTTTGGCATTTTAACACATAATACGGAACACAATGACAGACCATCGATCGGATTTTGGGCATTTTCTTTTTCGGACAAACCCATGTGTCTTGTTTGAGAAGGATCGACATCGATTTATTCTGACATGTTCATTTTCCTTTTTTTTGTTGCTATTGGGCAGCATCGTACGAGAACTTCGTGACGCATCCCCAGTTTGAAGATTTGGGGTCCCAGTGGCCCAGTGGCTTGGGAAACTGATGCAAGTACAAAAAAGTAGGCAAACGGTGGCTTCCCATCTTAGATGATCCTGTAGTCGTAATTACCAGCAACGAATGAAAACTACCAAGTCTGGTTGGTGGTCTGTTGCCTTGGTTGGTGGTCTGTGGTCTGTGGTCTGTGGTCTGTGGTCTGTGGTCTGTGGTTGTGGTTGTGGTTGTGGTTGTGGTTGTGGTTGTGGTTGTTGTTGTTGTTGTTGTTGTTGTTGTTGTTGTTGTTGTTGTCGTTGTCGTTGTCGTTGTTGTTGGTGGTGTGTTTGTTGGTTTCATTTTTCAAATGTTCAACAATATTTTGGATGATAATGACGATCCCAGTTGACTCTATAGTATTTTCAATTGGGTTGAACACACCCACCAGAATTGCTTAATTGCTTTATGAGAAAGCTTGCAGGAAACTCTCAAACTTAGGGGCACCGGGCACGGACCATTGGTTTCTGGTTAAGATTCTCCCTGTAACCAATCCATTGAACCAATGATAAAAGGGAAACTACTAAAATACCACCTAGGTAAATTAAGTAAATCTAAACAGAAGACCCCGCATGCCCGAGCCAATGGAATTTCTGCCCAAGAACTCAATCATATCATATATCACCTATCCCATTATACCATTATATATATATATATATCCCCATTCCATGATCTCCCAGTGATATATCAATGTCCATTTCAGGTGCCTCAACTGGAGGTACCCAGCATATAAAAGGCATATGTAAGGGCTATGTAAGGGGACATGCGTTCAAAATATGGCTGGTACAGTCCCTCCATGTCAAATAATTACATGAAATGAATTGAAATGCCCCATTATATCCCATTAATCCATATTAAACCGTCATTTTTAATGGTTTCCATCTCACTTTACACCAAACTCCCCCGGAAAAAAAAAACATCAATGGAACCAGCGGAATTTCGGGCAGTCCATGAGCATGAGCTTTACCTTGGCGGAGGAAGAGGTTGAGGTGGAGATGGGATGGTTTTGGTGTTTTTTTTTATTTATACCGGGCAAAAGCGGCGATTTACCCTGGAAAAAACACGGGGGTTAATGGGATTTGATGGAATTTCAGATGATTTTCATGACGATTTTCATGGGATTCAATAGGTAACTTAAATACCCGAAATACGGAGGGTCGCCATGGAATCTATGGACCACGAGGATTTCACCCATTTGGAGGTGTTGAATGATGAAAGCCATCCAATCTGTTGGGAAAGTATGCTCGGTAAACTACCAGGAACTCATGTTGGGGGTCATCGATCCAGAATTTCTCAACTTCCATGGCTACATGACGCGTTGCTCCGAGCCGGTGATCGCAGAATAAATGGAGACTTCCCACAGTTACATAGTGATAACATGTTATAACTTAGTTGCTTTATTAAAGTTTCTCTAGTTCAGTTTATTTATAAATTCCCAGTTTCAGGTGTTTGAAATGAAATCACTTGCCTCAGCAAGTTTTGGGCTAACACCTGAGGGTGTGTCTGAAAACAGGGTATGCCCCTATGCAAATATTGAAGATTGCTATAGGGCAAAAGGCAAAGGATTATGCACCAGTGGATATAGATGATATAGGCATAGGCGTACCCTGTTTCCAGAAACCCCAATTCACTTGATATTGCTTATCATGTCCGTCATCATACCTGCTATCTGTGTCCTTTGGATGGCATTTTGTTATGGACCCGAAATGATGGTTTCCACCAAGCCTTCCCACATCCGAAGGGAGTGGTATCGGAAGCTTGCTGAATGGGTTTGTCCAAAAACAGGATACTGTACCCAACAATCCATGTTTCATCATCATTTTGCCTATCGAATCCTATTGATACCTATTGCAAATAGAGACCAAACATCCAACTGTATGTTCTTCCCACTTATTGTTGGCAATTTTCATTTTTTTTCCAATTATATTCCAATGTTCTTCCCACAGATTCCAATTTTCATTCTTGAACACCCTCCAAAAAATGACCATATGCCAAATGATGTCAAATTCATATCAGTACCCAGGGTAAGCTACTGGTAACATAGATGTGGAAAAACGACCACTTGTAGATAAATTTCCGAGAGGGAAACCATGGTTTTTCCACATCTAGGTTACTCTACCCTAGGGTAAATGATAATTATATAAGTGTTATACTGGGTAATCAATATCAATCATTTTGGTCATCAAATCCTTAATGTCGTCCCATTTTAATGGATCATCAACCATTTTGGTCCTCAATGTTTTTCCCATCTCCAAGAAACGAAACCTGAGGCTCCAGCCTCGGAGTGGTGTAGGCAGAGCTAGGCAACGGAGGGGTTTTTTAGTGCCGTGCCGTTTTCTCTAGGGGAACGTCATCCTTAATGGGTACCCACAAAGGGGTATGGCTATGGCTATTATAAACTCATATGGTTAATTCATATACCCAACAAGAGGACTGGATTTAGGAGGATTTAGCCATTGGGATTGGGTGGTGAATCTATGGATTTAATTGGATTTATATAGCCATTATAGTCATCATATCTTGTGAAACCCCGTGATTGTGATTCAAATTCTGGGATCTGGTACAAGAAAGGTATTATTGATATGATAATGGTCTAATTTAATAGTGGGATAAAATTGATATAGTAATGGTTGGTGATATGTATGTATATTGTATATATGTACAGTAGCTGGTAATATCTTTCCATTTTGGAGGTTTCTTGAAAATGGGGAACCCCAAAATCGTCCAACATCTGTCATGTTGAATGTTCAGAGCCAGAATATGCGCCAATTCTTGAGACCCTCGGTCTTACTGCACTTGAAGATGTAGCTCTTTTAGCCTTGGCCTGGGACAGGTAGGTCAGATGCCTATTGTGAACTTGTTCGTGTTAGCCATGGGGATTTTCAGATGAGAGAGAAGCCTTTCCCCAATGCTTTCTGTTCCGCAAAGCACTGAACCCGGTGCTTAAAATCTGCTGAAAATTGGTATGGCTCATGTTCAACCCCTCAATAAAGCATGACTTCATCTATAATTTATATACAGTTCACTAAAGATGAATAAAGATGACCAATTTGGTGGGTCCCCTTTCACTCCCATTCTGGCCCCACATGTTGGCGCGGCTCAAGAAGGGGTCCTCTCGGCCTCAACAGGTGCTAGACATTGGGGGTCTCTCAATCCATGCCAAACCACTCGAAAAGCACAACATTCACAGCTCCAGCGAGGTCCAACCATCCAGACTCAAAATGCAGCGCCAAACTGTTTGGGAACAGACAGGTCTTGTTTGGCCACACGACCAGTCGTAAGACACAGCGAAAAAATCGAAGATGCCTCGGATGTTTCGTGTGGCCTTGAAGCTGTGGAAGTTCACTGACGGGGTTCCGAAATCGCTAGATTTCCATCAGATTTCCCCACCCTGGCCGCGGCCATTTGGGCCGCATCTTCAGCCGCCATGGCACTTCCAGGGGTTTGTGAGGACCTTCAAACGCTCCTTGGTTCGGACTTGATGGTCGTTGGGAAGAAACTGGGGGAAACCGACTGGTAAAGTTTGGTCATTTTTGTCTTTCGCACCCAGCCAAAAACTGGTTCTCTTACTGGTGCGGTAAGATTTTGGCCACGGTTCGTGGTTTCTGTCGCATATCAGTGTTTTTCTCCTCCTTTCTGAGGCGGGTCGGTTCTTTACTTTGTGGCCATTTCAGCTGGAGAAAAGTCTTCCATCTTTGAAACGAAAATCATCTGCTTCCATGGATACAAAAAAGGGATTTTGCTTCCCAGGTAAAAGTAGATACTAGAGGGTAGAAAATCCGAGTGGCTCAAGATCAGTGAAGACAGTGAAGATGATAGATGCCTAGAATCTGGTTCTGATATATGTAGTAGTTTCTCTATGTAGCTGTCCCTTCAGGGAGCTTGGACAATTTGGACGTCCCAAGCCAATTTTCCAGGTCCTGGTCAAACGACGTTTCTTCAATTCCCAGCAACGCTGAGGTCCCAAAATCTCTCAGGACGGGGAACATGGGGGATTCTCCAGCGGGTGAGTGAAACGATGGACCTCCAGGTCCCATCAAATTGAGGGTCTCATTGAAATTTAAGGGGGGCTAGAACCATGAGAGCTGGGTTCGCAAAGATACCAAGCAACACTGCGCTGTTCATTTTCGGTTGAAGTTCATCGTTTCACCGTCGGTTTCACAAATGCCGGATGTGCGAGCACTGGTATGTCAAGGGCACAGTGTCTTGATCATGTGAGTCTTGTCTCGGAAGGATACACCATTTCAAATTTGAGACAACTAACATTTTTGATTCCTCAAATTTTAACTGCAAAATTCAGTCTCCTCATTTAGCAACTCAAATGGGGAGGAATGGGAGGAATATCATTTTCTAAATCCTAAAATCAAGGGGATTGATTGGGGTTCTAAGTGTTCACCCCCGGACCCGTGATGGTGATGATCTGCTGCTGCTGCTGCTGGCGGTGATGATGGTGAAGATGAACATGAAGATCACCATCTTTCCCCAAGAAATAGCACCTTTCTCCGCCGTGCTAGGAGAGGATGATGTGCCGAATCAAAGAGTGCCGGGTGACCTAAGGATTCAGGGGAAGGATGGGTCGACCTTTTGTAAATATGTTCTGTTTAGGTCCTGAGATGCTAACCGTTTTTTTTTTCAAGTTTCTAAGGTTGTTACTTATCAATACTCAAACCAGACCGCAGATCTTTGTTCTCCTCTTGCCGGTTGAAGTCTCTATGCCCAATGGATTGGAGGGCCGGACGGCCAGAAATTCGTTTGACATACGTAATTAGATTGGTCTACGAAGTGTCTGGCGGATTCTGTTTGCCAAATTTCTATCAATTTTTCTAGCAACACTTGTTTCACATCCTAAACTTTGGGAGTTTCGTTTTATCATTTGGGGGTTTCCTGAACTGGGGATACCCCAAATGGATGGTTTATAATACCAAAATAGATGATTTGGTGGTACCCCCCATTTTAGGAAACCTCCATTTGTTGTTGTTAGGTTTGCCTTGAAAACCCTTTGAATACCCACCCTCCCCATTTCTCCTCCACCAGGGCATGTCGAAAAAATGGGTCCACCTCCAAACATCAGTGAGACCTGAGATGTTTCCAGAGGAAGACTGGACAAATCGTAGGAATCTGTAGGTTCATGGCTGATTTTTCATAGGCTTTTCCATGGTCTTCTATATCTTTTTCCAGACCTTAAACCAAAGTTTCACCACGTTTTCCCACCACTTTTCGACCGGATCCAAAGGGTTGATGTTCAGTCTTCAGTTCCAGAAACCGAGGCCCAGCATCAGGGTCAAAGGCTGGGCAAATTTCACTCACTGTGGGATGTCATGTTTTTTTTTTTTTTTAAGTTACCCTCTGGTAAACTAACATAGCTATAGAAAATCACCATTTTTTATGGGAAAATCCACTATAAATGGCAATTTTCAATAGCTATGTTAGTTCACCAGATCTATAGTTAACATGAGTTAACGACAATAAGGATGACAATTAAAACTAGCCATTATCGTGAACATCATCCTTGAAGGTCAATCATGGTTAACTGTGAATATTTTGGTTGATTTTCATTGGTTTATGGTCAATGATGGATTCACTAGTGATTAATGGGTAACTAGTGATGATAATCAAGACCATGGCCAAAGATGGATGGAATGACTAAGATGCGGTATCATTTAAGACTAATCACAGCTAACCAATGGTTCATGGTACATTTTGATGGTTAAGAATGGTTAATTATAGTCAATCTTCGTATTGTTTTTTTGTGACCCTTTCTCCCTTATTAAAGGCCCCAACTAAATCCCTTATTGTGTAATGAGTTGATCTACTAGTTTAGGGCCCCCTGATTGGGGGCTATTTACCATCAGAAAGAATGGATTCTGACACATCAGCACCCAAAAAAGATGGGTATATATAGATATATATTTCTAGTCAGCATGAGGGATGTCCCCCGTTTTTGTGGAGGCTTGACGGCGAAGATTATGGAAATGTCCTAATTGAAAGTAGGCATTTGGGTCAGAATTTGTTCATGACCAGGGAAGCATGAACCCACTGACGGGTAAATCTTTGGATCACCGCACTCCCAATGTCTTGGCCGCCTTGGATGAAATGGTTCCGACTGAAGTGGCAAAAGCCAATCCGATTGAAGCCGCTGAAAAATCATCTTCATCTTGATACCATTTGATAACCCCACAGGCCTCTTCCCAAAAAGTTCAACAAATAATCTGATTTGTGCAGACGATTGAAGGATATCCCAGGAATTTGGTGACCATCGCATACAGGGCGCTGGATGAAGTGATGAAGTGATAGACTGGTTGACTACCAACAGCTACGGTACACGAGACATGCAATACATGGTATATTGGCCCCTTCAATTTTTGCCAAGAGGACAGATATGTATGTATTAATGCATGTATATATATATATATGTATAAATAACAATAAATGATACCAAAAATCGTTTTCTGAAAAGTGGTCATTTCTGAATTGCGCTCAAAATTGCTGCCGATGGCAGGTCATTTGACCATTTCTGAATTGCGCTCAAAATTGCTGCCGATGGCAGGTCGGTCGAGTCAAATGTCCCGAATGTCCCAACAGTCCGATGAGGACGAGAGGATCAGGTGCGGGTGCCGTCGTTTTGCCGATGTTTCGCCATGGGATGCGCCCGGATGCTTCAGTTTAAATATGTTTACATATGGATCAACATGGATCAAGCATGTTGGAATGAGATGGATAATGATTTGACCCATGCTTTGAGATGGTGAATATTCATATGTATATATATATATACATATGATATGTTGTTTTAAACACATTTCATGTGTCAACAGTGGATTTCGTTGGAGTGACCATACTGTAGATGATGGGTTTGGATTGGGGCAATCATTGCCCAAAAAAGGCGCACATGTTAGGCTTGCGAGTGATAACTAATTTGACACAATCTGCCCAGTTCCATCCCAGATTTGACACGCAACTTGTTGTGGCAAGATTTGTTTGAACGGACTTGTCACTTGGAGGATGTTGGCTCATGGTGCAGGAAAACATACGGCTGTTCATGCAGAATCACTTGGGTACTTCAGCGGATTCTGCACAGCTGCTTAGATGTTTCAAAATCCCTTCTCCCTAATATGATATTAATAATTAATACCTCTCTGTGCCCTGGTTCAGCATCGGATGTGTCCATTTTGGGGTCCCATGTAAAGGAGATATGCGTATTATTGCTTATTTCATATCTTATGCAACCCCATTTCAGGATGGTTCTATACTGTAAACAATGTTAAACCCCCATGTTTGACGGTCAAATCTCTGTGAACATCAGGGGGATAGGATTAGTTTAATGTTCGCTTGACCAAGTTGCAGGAGACGTCCGGCGAGTCACCGAACCAACACCCAATCTTCGGCCGATCCGTGCGCTTGGCAGGGGGCAGCATGCATTGCTGATTTGTAATGTGGGTAAAACAATAATAAACCACCCATTTGGGAATAGGGTATACCACCTATTTATGGTGATTTAGGGGATGGTTTATTATTGTTTTACCCACATTATACGTAATTGGTGATTTAACCAACAAACAGGTGATTCACCCCAACCATCGGGGATTGAGGCAACAGAAATGGTGGTGTTTCATGATGTCTTTCTTGGGGATCTAGTGGGATATCATGGGGATATGTCTGGATAAACGACACGAGCTCAACATGAAAGATCTTTTTGGGCTTAGTGCATCGAAGTTGCTTGGCTGCTCTTGAGGTTCAATTTTGGTCACAAACGAACCGTTGAATCTCCATCTTTCTTGACCACATCACATTTTGAACCACCATTACTCTTGCTTCACCTTCATTTTAACATATATATATATAATTATATATAGTAATAATACCAATAATAACAATAATAATAACAATACGAATAAACAATAATAATGATAATAAATAATATTGGAATAATAACAATAATAACAATAACAATAATAATAATAACAATAATAATAACAACAATAATAATAATGACAATAATATATATATATATATACATGTAGAGTTTACCTCCATTTCTCAGATTTCTCCGAGCACCAGGCGCTCTTAAAAAAGGAGACCTTTTTTCACCAAAAAAGTGTCGCCACTTAGCTCAGCATCGCCAGGATACTGAGCTTGGACAATGTCCACAATCTTTTAGAGGCCCTCCAGGCGCAGGGATTGGGAAGATCCAACTGGTTATGGTTAGTTTATAACTAGAATTATTGAGATGATTCTTGAGGTGATATTAGTTCCAACTGTGGTTCATATCTACTCATTATTTAGGTGATTGTTATGATTTATTGAGATGTCTAGAGTTCATTGGGTTTTGGTAAACCAATTCCAGTCGCGCTTCATGCCGGCGGCTACCCGTCCACAATGGAACATGGCTAGCCGGAAACGCGCGGAACTAAATGGAGGTTTCCATAAAAACTGGTCTATTTTCCAGCAAAACATGTCTGATTGCCGGAGGTTATCTGCCCAGCTACAGTAGAACCATCAGCTTCTCTGCAGGGTGTCTAAGATGAACAGAGGTAGGTCATGACATGGGACCGCAGAATGAGATCAACCCATTTGTTCACGTCCATCCAGGTACCCAAAACGGGGGTGCTGCGCCACTGGCCATATTTTGGTGTAGCCAGGTTCGGAGTACCAACTAGTACCACAAAATCCATTCGTTAATCAATGTGACTCAGCATTTTCCCGATCGAAAGTGCCAGAAATTGGCCTTAAATCCACCATATCATATCAAGTTGGTTAGTGAAAAATCTCATTCAATCACCATTAAATCCACATTTTTGCATTGACCGTCCAATCTTTGGACCGAATTTTTGACCCCTGCGCATTGGCCCAAGGTTTTGGGCCCAGGGATAGAATCATGATCTGATTGCATGACACACATGTATAGAATCATCATCTTTTTCATGTAGCAAGACATATTCGTAGACACAACGGTAGTATGGTCTGTGCCAAATTTTGCCAGGACATCCCGAACCAGCTGAAGAATGTCCAGAAGACGCTGAAAAAGCTACAGCAGCAAAGTAGGGATGCCCAGAAATCGGAAAATATGGGAACATATCATCTAGAGAAATGGCTTAAAAAATCCAGAGGATCCAGATACCTCTCCTGGATGCTGAGCGGTTTGGATTATCTTCCCGCAACGGTGAGTCAATCTGCAGGGAATGCTTTGGAGGCCCCTGGATTGCCATTCCAAGTGGAAGGGCAAGTTGGTTTATTCGCTTGGCTAGCAATTCGATTCATGCTGGATATATCGAACTAGTTCGATGGATTTATCAACCAAATTAAAAGAAGAGAGCGGTCGCGAACCTTTCAGATTTGTACAATATGATACCTTGAAGTCAAAGTCGATCCATTTCAACTTTCCCTCCAGCAGTGGTAATCATCCATCGTGAACCCAAGATGTACAGAGTTATTGAGTTTTTTTGCGATAATTTGCCAAGAATAGATGTTCTTTTTTGAGGGGAACCACACACATTCATCGATTTTTATCGGATGAGTTCAATAATACCAAGTTCATCCCAGTTGCCGCCCCCAAAAAACGATGAGATGTTGATTGAAAGCGCTTTAGGTACGTAGTGAAATCAGGTGAAATCCATATTTTCGCTCGTTGGACATCACATTTTGTTGGTTAAATTTGGTTAAATCATGTTATTCATCGCCATGTTGGGGTCACACAAGCTGCGCGGAAGTTGTTGCTCTATCTGAATCTGCCAGGCGAGTCTTTACTGAAAGGGCAAGCCGAAAGTAAGGAGATGCTGAACAGGTTGGGGTGATGCAGTGGGTGGTGTCATCCAGTCGTGGTCCACGAACCAAACATGTGTGGATGCGTTTAGCATAGCGTCCAAATAGATCAAACGCTGTAGTAGAATGAGGTAAGATTGATTTGGTTGAGGAGTATAACACAGTTGATTACCCTTTAGGGTTTACCAAACAAGTAAAATAACATGTTGACTCCACACATCGCTAAAGCCTTAACTTAAAAAGAATTAAAACTACGGAGTAACTACTGCTATAGACAATATCAAAAGGCTAACAGATCTATAGATGCAAATTTTGATAGAAAAAATGCTAAAGCTATAGTCATAAACCTTGGCTGGTATCTGCTATGACAATCAACACCTGACCTGCAGGTTCGAACCGGGTGCAACGGTAGCAACTGCTGTGCCCATGTCCGGAATGGGCGGCAATAGGCGTGCGCGAAGATGATGGGGTTCGTGAAGATGGAGGGTGTACCAATGGTGATTAATGTCAACAATGGATTAATCAACGATAGGCTGTTAAATTGGGGGGGGGGGTACCAAAGTAAGTATCATGATATGATATGATATTGTATGATATTATATGATATCACTGATATCACTATTTGGAGGGTACCACCCAGAATTAATAAACCATGGTGTATTAATCCAGGGTTGACAGTAATAGTCATTAATTTATGATGAATGCATGGCGATTTAAGCACCAACAATGGTGTTCTAATGGATTATAATGAGGATATCAGGGGAAGATCATCCAATTTACCATCTGGTAATTTAACAGTTTGCTATGGAACACCACCATTTTCAATGGGTAAACGAATGATCTATACATAGGTCATATTCCATAGCTATGTGAGTCTACTGGAGGGCAACCTATAGCCATATACGTAGTTTTTTTCATTTGTTTGAGTTATGTAGATGGATTTACAATATATCAATATTTATCCTACTTAGAGTGTTCTTTTTTTTTTTCAGGGGCGCAACACACCAAAACAAACCGCCAAGTTAGGCCAGTTTTAAAGGAAATGGACCGAATTATGCCAACAATCAAATGGGAAGTGAAGAGCATTGACATATGAAATATAATTATGTACTTAGATAATGTTGGATATTTGGTCAAATTGGGTGGTTTGAACATGGAGGGACACTCAAAATGGCAATTGTTGAGAGTAAATTGATGATAAACCATGGGGATTTTGGGCATACTCGATTGTCAGACGAACTCATATATGATTTTAGGGATTTCAGGTGTTCCAAAATGACTTGTATGGTGTTGTATTGGATGATCGATTCTGATGGGTTTGTTTGTATGGATTTATGATGTACCAACATGTATCAACGTTGTTTTTATTACAGAGGATTTACTGTAACACTATTCAACCTTCAGCTGTGGGAACGGAATTTAAGGAATAAAGGCACATGGGCTGTTTAAACATTATTTGTAGGAATTGTGAGCATGGATTGATTACCAGACTCCCGCTCTCAACCAACACGAACTAAACCTGCACCCATTTTGGTTGGGATCCGCATTTAGGATCATTTCAATTTGTTCATTTCCCCTGATTACCCTCTGGTAAACTAACATAACTATGGAAAATCACCATTTTTAATGGATTCCACTATAAATGGCCATTTTCAATAGCTATGTTAGTTTACCAGAGGGTATTGCTTGATATCCACACTTGTGTTCCTCAAATCCCTATTTCTGTTGGCAACATGTCCAAGTCATATCCCCATGATATCCCAGTGACATTTCGTTAAATCACCATTATCTTCCCACTAATATCCATTCACTCCTATTAAAATCCATCAAAATTAAGATCCCATTAAATCCTATTAAGATCCCATTAAATCATGTTAAAATCCCATTAAATCAAATTAATTTCCCATTTTTTTGGTCTAAACCCTGGATTGTTCTTAGTCACGGTCAGGCTGACTCCCACCCCTGGCGGCCTCCCGCAACGCCCTGGGGTCGCTGGGTGAAACAACTGGCACAGCCATGATGGCCTTGGAAAAAGCATGGAAGGCTGATGGGAGGTTCTTAAAATCCATTTATTTCATGGATTTCATGGATGTTATAGATTTTCATGGATTTTCATGGAACATCTTGGAAGTGCAAAATATGTTTCACCGGTCTTTTGCTGATTTTGTTTGCAACAAAAGACCAACCATTTGCGGATCCAGAAGTCCAGATTCCAAAAAATCCATCCCATGTGGGCTTGTCGGGGGTACCCCTTAGTCGACTAGTTCATCATTATTTTCTTCATTCAATAACCATTTGGGTGGTATACCCCCATTTTCAGACAAACCCATGTCTTTACTTGGTTTTCTTTCTATATTTTCTTGACTCAGACATTTTTGGATCATTTTGGGATTTAATGAAACCTACAGGCAAATGTATCTGATTTTTTGTTTGATTTTTACCTCCCTAAATCAAGCGATATCCTGAAATGTTCAAGGAACTGTTCCATCCATGGAATTCCATTAAGGGAATATCTACAGGACCTCCCCTACATTTGGTTCTAATAACACGGGTTTCAAGCATATATAGATTTTCCCTTTGTTCCTTTTGCCTTTAAATCAATGCATTGAATATTATTTCTATTGGCCAACTCCCTATGTTTATTGGTTAAATCACATTTTTTTCGATTGCATCACCATTTTTGTCGGTTGAATCACATTTTTTGTTGGTGAAATCATCAATTTTTGTTGGTAAAATATCACATGTTTGGATCTTCATAGATCCATGACTTTCCCTAGCACCAAACCTTTTCGGCCACCGAGTTGGTGCGGCAAGCATCGCGAGGGCAGCTGGATCAACCAGATAAGGTGCGGCCGGGTGAAGTGCGGGCTTGGGGGAGGATGGATATCTTGGGGAGGCAGGGGGGTAGGTGGATTTTTTCTTCTTGAACGAATGCCATGTTTGTTATGTCGTTTTTTTTTGGCGATGGGGTTGTCTCTTTTGACAGGAGAATATAAAAGGAGCAGCCAAACATGAAGTATTTCTTGAAGAAGGTATCTGAAAAAGGCAATTTTTTTTGGGTGCTTGGTGGGGCTGGGATGGCTGTTTGGATGGCCATCCGAGTTTCACTTCCATAAAAGTTCTACAGTATTCTATCCTCCAGGATTTCCGCATGAAAAGCTCCTTCCCGGAAGCGGGTCAAAAATCCTGTTTGGCTCTAGCAAAAGCGTCAAGACATGACTGGAACTTTCCGTTTTCATATACAAGTTCTCTCTCCCTCTCTCTCAGCATTGCTGGTTCCAGCACATTTTTTTTGCTGATGCTATGCTATCCATCATGTTTTGGTTGCACAGGGGGCCTCCCTGCTTTGTCTTTATCTTAAATCCCAATTCTTGCTTCTAAGTTTTAACTCACGACTTACAACATCTGACCATTTGGGGGCGTTAACAAACCTAACTGGGTTTGTCTGAAAATAGGGTCCCCCCAAAGTTTGATGGTTTATAAAATTATAATCATTTTCCCTATGAAATGGCTATTTTTGGAGGACATACCCCATTTTCAGACACACCCAACTCATTGGGACAAGCCTCTGTTTCGACCCCTGGTCGATTTGCCAGTTACCGGGAGCTTTACCAACTCCTGGTGGCGATGGAGGTGCCAGTCGGCTGGGATCAACCCCCCATCTTTTTTTGCAATTTTGAAGGTGGGAAAATTGTATTTACTGGTGGATTTCCTTTTTTTTTTCCCAGGGAAATCAAAGAAACACAGTTTGATGGCGCAGAAAAGTTCCAAGTTCCAACTGTGCTATTTTTTCCTGGACGTTGGATGATATTTGCAGAGAAAGCAGGTTTGATCTGAAAAAGACGTAATTAATAAAACACCATTGTTGAGGTTGGAATACGGCATAACTTTTGGTGGTAGAAACAGTTGAGCTAGAATTCGACTATCATTTTTTCTAAAATTAGTTGAACCACTATTACAGGTTCAAGTAGCAGTTTTTTTTCCGGAATTGTGGGCTAGTTGGTGAGCTCATTGATACTTTTATCTAACTGGGTTCAGCCTCTCCAGGGTGATTATGCGAGATGCATGAACTTCATACTCGTCTATTGTGATGCAATTTACCCTTTGGTAATTTAACGTAGCGAACTGGAAAAAAGACACCATCTTTCATAGGTACATCATTATAAATCATCTAGAATTATATAAATAGGTTATTTTCCATGGCTATGTTAAATAACCAGAAGGTATCAATGTTTGATGGATCTGTTGGGTCGAAATCACCAGTGGATGGGTTCATCTGCTTCGAATTGCGAGCCAAATATATTTCCAGATATTTCCAGATCTTTGATGGTTCACACATCAGCCCACCAAACAGATTATGTTAAAGTTGCAATTTGCCAAGGAATTCCCATGAATCTGGTAAACACTAGAATACACCTATCATTGAGGGATGAGATACATATATTATATGTATACACAACATTTTATACCACCATGTAATGATTGGTGACTAATGACTGTGTAGAATTCTTATTGGTTAGTGATGAAAATGAATGATTAGGTTATGTTTTTTGATGATCAACCTACATTGTATGTACAATACAATCATCATGAATCCCATGATTCTCCCACAAAGGTAATAATTACCCCCATTAGACATTCCACATTTATAGTAATCATTGGAACATAACTCATTCCGTATGATATGACTGGATCATTAATAGTAGGGACTCGTATACTGATAGATTGATGACATTGATTAATGCTTTGTTTCTTGATCATTAATTCCATGATCATCTTCCGCTATATGATTAATCCCAGAAATCCCTGTTGTTGTTGGTCAAACAGCCATATTGGATATCTCTGTTGTTCGTAACTGTTAGTTACCCCCTCTGGTTATTTAACCTAGCTATGGAGAATCACCATTTCTAATAGGTAAATCATCATAAATCATCTATTTCTATGGACCATTTTCCATGGCTATGTTAAATAACCAGAGGGTAAGTCCCTATAATTTCCATAAAAATCATGAAGTCCCCAAGTCTACCCTCTGGTAAACTAACATAGCTATTGAAAATTGCCATTTACAGTTGATTTACCTATTACACATGGTGATTTTCCATAGCTATGTTAGTTTACCAGAGGGTATCCCAAGTCAGCCCAGAAAACTCCCAGTGACTTTTTCATCTGGGACGAACCCAGGCATCATCCGTCGCACCAGCGTAGCCATCGGGATGGGAGGCGGGGTGCAGATTGGTAGCAGCCAAAAAGATAGGTGCCACGTTTTTCAACCATGTCTTACAGAGCACAAGAAATGATGAAACAGTTCGATCATTTCGGGTTACCACAAGTTAGAATTATATCGGTTTGAAACGAAGAACTGGGAGATTTGAACCACAGAGATACAAGACGATGAGGATAACACCACCTGATTTTGTCGGCTTGATGATGCTCCACTATGGTAATTCTTTTCATTGAAACAGTTGAACGGAGGACCCTTTGGTTTTGGGCACATCTTCAAGAAACGATCTTCTCTGACCAGTGAAATCTCAAGGAATGATTCCCAAGGACACAAGACATGGGAATGGGTATTGAATCATCCAATACCACCAATAGCCAAGAAAACAGACATCAATAGAAATCGATAGACATGTGAAAAGCATAATATTTATAGAATACCTAAGCAACACTTCCAACCAAGGCCATTCTGTTTGTTTTTTATCACCGGCAGCCAGCTGCGCTTGAGCTGCGCGTGAGGCAACAACCTGCCCTTCTTCGGCAGATCGGCACCTTGGTTCTTCAATACGTTTATGGCATTGGGATTGGGTTTACTCTACATGAATTGGATATGAATGGGATATGAATGGGATTTGAATGGGATATAGTGGGATGCGATCTGAATGGGATATTAAGACTACTGGGGATCTGACAATTTGATGATCCCAGCTGATTTGTGGGTGCCTTCAACCCCTGCTTGGTGGTATTAGAAGCTTATGCTATCCGAAAATTCGGGGGACTGTCATAATCCATTAGGGGAAATCCTCTCAAACAAGCAAGTAGAATGGAAAGACAGAGTGTTTTGAACACTGCTCACATGATGATGATCCAGAGGAATCTAAAACATCAATATCCTATGCAAAATAAGACTTGATTCAGGCAACCATGTTTAGACTATGATCCCACCCACTCCAAATTGTTTTCCTTAGATATGGGTTTCCGTTGCTGATGCAATGCCGGCAATTTCGGAAAACCATACCTGCTGATCTTGTGACTCTGCTGCGGGATCTCCAACAACCCCAGGGACTTTTTGGGCTGGAACCCCCTTCTTGCATGTTTGGTGGTTATGTCATGTTATGTCCCGTTTTGTTTTCTGCAGTGTCTTCCCTTGTTGGTGATAGAAATCCGCAGAAAGAATCAAAATGATAGCAGATACCCTCCGGGAATCAGACATGGCAATGGACAATTCCCCATTTAGTTCGATGATTTTCCCATCAGCGCCTCCATTTTGTTGGGGGATTTTCCAGCTAGCCATGTTTGATGACTTCCAAGCCAGAGGATTCAAAACACCAGTGGACACTTTTCGATAAGAAGTGGGTTACTTGATCTGGGAATCCCAACAGTAAACCCAATCTGTTGGGGCATGATTTATGATACACCAGTAGAATGGGGTAAGTTGAGGATTATTTGCTGATGTCAACCGTTGGGTCATCTAAGAAGTATCCATAGAACATCTTCCGAACATCCATAAAAACCTGCATAACAAATGCATAGAACGTCCCTTTTAGATCCTTTCAAAAGATATACCTTGAACATATCCAGGAGAAACAAAGAATATCCATGAATCCATGGGCGTTTCATGGCTCCAAGGCCGCTGCTCCGGCGCCACAAATGCAGATGCAGCAGATGCAGCAGCAGATGCAACAGCAGATGCAGCAGATGCAGCAGATGCAGATTCCGATGCCGATGCCGATGCCGCAGATGGCGCCTATGGCACCGCAGATGACGCCGCAGATGGGCATGACGCTTGGGTTGGAGTGTGGTCCTTGGGCCCTTCCCGGCCCGGAAGGGCTGGCTGGTGTGCTTTTTTGAGTGACAAGATACATGTAAGCCCTTGATCACTTCTTTCTTGGGACTTTTCCTAAACTTAAATTGATTGGGATCTGAAAAAAGCAAGAGATTGGGATGTAAAGGCAAACAGCTGAGATTTGATGAGCGAGTAATTGGGACCTATATATTGAAGCAGCAAACATAGGGTAAACGGACTGGTGAATAGTAAAGTTAACTATAGTATTTCAGTATTTTCTTTTGGATAGGTCGTCATAAATGGGGAAATACAATTTCCACGTCTAAGTCTAAGGTTGGCCATGTTGGCCATTGAACCCACTGGAAGTAGTTGTCCATTAAACAGTGGTTTCCTGTCATTTCTATGGTCACTTTTCCATGGAAACTGGCAGGGACATATCCAGCTTTCTGCATTGAATTGTGACCCATACCTTAAGTATTTCAACCCCTTCCAGTCAAGCGATGTGGCAGTCCATGAGGGCTTAAACCCTTTGTCCATCCATGATTCTCCAAAATTTGCAGCCTGCCACACGGGATACACTTCCTGTCTGCCGTGAAATTTGACCTGATATCCCGACCAAAATCATCAAACAATTATCAAACACATATTCTCCAACTGAATCTTGCCCTACTTCCAGTGTTGCCACCAAACGTCCAGGAAATCTCCAATAAAAATCATCAAGATCTTTGAGTTTTGCAGATTTCCTCTTAATTCTCCAAGTTTGACCACGACTTTCGCAACGTTTTCGCACGCCTGGCACCTGAGGATGGGTGTCGTGCCAGTCCCCGGCGCCGGAGCAGCGCCACCGGCGCCCGCCACGGGCACGCGGCGCGCGAGCCTCGCGTTTGGCTCGGTGCAGGGAGCACCGGTGACGCGGCAAACGGCGGAGATTTTTTTTTGGGGCGTTGAAGCCACCAAGAATTTGGGGGATTGAAGCAGTAAGAATGTGGATTTAATGGGATTTACATGGGATTTACTAGCAAAAATTGCTGATGAATTGGGATTTTGCCTAGAAAAAGTGGTGATTTAAGCAACAAAATGTGGGATTTGGATTGATTTCATCAACAATATATGTTTTTCAACCAGATCTTCTGGATGAATTAATAAGGATTCGCTGTTTTCCTCCGCTGGAATGATGATTCGCAAGAGGATGATTCCTCAAATGGCCGCAAGTTTCAACCGTTTTCAGGTTAGTGAATTATTAGAACTCTGCCAGATATCTTGGCTAACTACTCTCTGAATATTAGAAGGATGAGATTCCATATTGACGATTGCTAACCATCCCATGACCATCCCAGTCATATTGTGATTTATCATCCAACTAGCTGCAAGTAGGACACGCATATTTGTTGTTTTTCAACCATATTGTGGTAAAACCAAGAACAAACATCCCCAATATCAGCAGAAATGGGTGGGGTTCGGGTTCCAAATCTCTAATATTGGAGCTTTGTGATTGGCAAATTTCAACCATAATACTTGGGATGATTGGTTGAGATGACTCATATTTTTGGGATGGGTTAAAACCGCCAAGCAAATAAAGCATGGGGGTTTCAAGCAACCAAAACATGGTGATTTGAAGCAGGGAAAACATAGACAATGATTTACAACTGCAAATTGGCAACGGTTTTATGGGGATTTAACGAAGCAAACTTTTGTGGGGATTTAACGAAGCAAACATGCTCACATACTTGGGATTTATTTTGGGATTTGCTATAATGATTTGAACAACGACTATTGGGGATTTGCAATCCCCAAAAAGATCCGGAAAGAATAATAGTTGAACTCTAAGTTATACTAAGGGAGGTTTAGCCTGCCATTTTATTGGAGTTGAATGGGATATATTGCAACATAAGCAACAGAAATTGTGATCCCGGAAACATGTTTTTTAAGGAATGATGAATGGATTTCACAAAAAACTTCGGATTTAACTAGGAAGTATAACGATTCAACCAGGAAAGGTATAGGATATTAAAAAATCACTATTTCACTGACAAACATGATATTTTAGCTGTACTGTACTACAAACTGATGAACATCAGATTTTCGACAGAAAAAAACGCCTGATTCGACCAACAAAATTGTGATTTGACTTTAACCAGGTTTTGCCGATCAAAAGGGGGACTTCTACAGCAGAATGCGCGATTTTAGCTAGCACAAATTTGTTTTTACCAACGAAACAATGGGATTTAACCAGCAAACATTTTAAAACAATCGGATCCAATAAACCAACATAGTTTTGCTACAAGAATCTGGATCAACGGTTCATCGGTAGGTCCGAACAGTGAACCGGTGCATGACACTAGAAACCCCAAGCAGCAATCGGTGGCCAAGGCCCAGCAGTTGGCTCCGGTGGTACATCAAATCCCTGCCGCTGTTTTGCCCGCCTTCCAAGAAGGGTCAGACGAGGCACGGTCACGGAGAGTGAAGGTTCTTGTTGGGAACCTCAGGGCAAACCCCCCCCCCACAAAAAAAAGGGGGATCGCTCCCAATTTATATGGGTTTATTCGAAACTAGCATACCTCTAAGTCTGTTGGTGAATCATCACTGTCCCTATTGACATGGCAATTTTGGGCTTCGACTAGCCAATTTTCAGACAAGCCATATTTCCAAACTGATGGTTAGTATCACCCAAAATGTTGTTGTTGGTTTGATCCCGCTACGCGGGCTGTCGAGGACGAAGAAGGCTTCTCAGACTCCTCTGATGATGATGAGAAAGATGGCGGAAAGGGCAGCAAGGATGGCAGTGGTTTGGATTGGGGTAGGTAGAAGGGACTGGGTGATCCCGGAGGCAGGGTCGGTTGCTTGGTGGCTTGGTAGGTCTGTCTGAAATTTGAATCCACCAAACAAGAGGGAAATCGAATATTGTACTTGTAATGTGGTGTCCCATAGTTAGCGAATTTGGTTGAAAACTAGTTTAGCTCGGGTTTATGTTAGGTTGCTATTGAACTAGGCAGCCAGGTGTTTCTAAACCACCATTTCACTACAAGGCAGCACCTTGTTATGGAAGATCCCCATGATATCCCCATGATACCACCATGTTTCATGGCTGAAATCCCCGTAGGATGAGGATCCGGCGGACCAGAAGTCGCCCACCCTGAATGGCGTGCTGAAAAACAGCAGCTCTGGGCCTGAAACCTCGCCAGATGCGCAGGCGGCTGGGTGGGAGGATGAAGCACCAACTGATTTTTCTGTTGTGGGGGCTGAAGCCTCCAATCTGAATCTTTGTGGTGGAGCTATGTACCTAACTTACCGTCCACTCGCTGCACATATTTCACTTCTTGCAGGATAGCTAAGATTTGCGAGATAGTCTTTGCTTTTAAGATGGTGAGTTTGACTCCATCCATAAAACATGAGGGGCACAAGAATCAAGCGTGACGGTGGTCTCTTGAGTTGGGGGGATGATCTCCAATGCCACTTGCAAGTAAATCAAAAATGGGGTCAGGGCAGGTCTGTGAAAGGTTAAGGTATGATGAAGTTAAGATGTTTCTTTACAACATCGGAGCAAAACGTTTTATGAAGATATTTGGTGGTGCATCTGGATAATGTCACATTGCCATGCTTGTCGAAGTTGAAATTCCAAGCACCTTGGGGATACCTAGCATAGATGAGTTCTATGTAGTGCCTACCTTTCAGGGACTATTCGCCCAGAGCTGGGCTAGAAGCAATGCGCATCCAATGTAGCTACCATCCAGAATCAAATCTGGCTTCTTGGAAGATGGGTATCCAATCACAGATGATTTTCATTGAAGAATTGAAGTTTCCCAGCGAGCCATGTTTGCTTAGTAGAGGGTACTATACAACCATTTGCTGAGAGGATGATGTGATATCCCAATGTACCCCGGGTACCCCAGTTACCTAAGAAAATTGCATTGACCTCCTGCCGACTTCACAAAAATGGGTGGTTATTCTTGCTTGGTGAATCACCCCATGGTTATTTAACGTAGCTATGGAAAATCACGGTTTTTGATAATACTGTAAATCATTACCAGTAGTACCGCACAAGGCGGTGGCGGAAGTTTCAAAGATAGGAAACATAAAGGAGAAATTGGTTGTTGTGAATCATGGATGGCAGAGCGAACCCACTGATGGACCGACAAGTGGTTGGAGTCAGTGTAGTTGTAATGTAGTTGTAGTTGTAGTTTGGTTGTAGTTGTAGCTGTACTTGTGGTTGTGGTTGCAGCTGTAGTCGTAGTTGTAGTTGTAGTTGTGGTGGTAGTGGTAGTGCTAGTTATACTTGTAGTTGTGGTTGTAGTTGTAGTCTACTAGTGTAGTGTAGCGTGGTTGCAGTGTAACGCAGCGCAGTGTAGCGCAGTTTGTAGTTTGTAGTGTAGTTGCAATTGTAGTGGCAGTGGTAGGTGTAGTTGCAATTGTGGTTGTAGCTGTGGTTGTAGTTGTAGTTGTAGTTGACTGTAGCGTAGTGTAGTGAAGTGTAGTGTAACGTTCCGAAACGAAGCAATATGTTGCGAGACTTCCTCAATTTTCGAAGGCGACAAAATCAAAAACGAAGCGACTATGCGAGGCTTCCTCCAAAACTGGAAAGTTGAGTGTGCAGCTGACGGCCTCGTACCAATGCGCTTTGCAATTTTTCCACTCCATCTCTCTAAAGTATTGTGCCTGCCACGACAAAGTGAGTCCAGGTCACCTGTCACGCAAAATGATCTTAACAAAGCTGAAGATCTGATGCTCCAAAATGCAACACATCTTAGGAAATCAGCGCTCTGACCTCTGAACATGTCTGATCGATATGTCTCTTGTACTGCGCCTGCCACGCGAAATGCATCTTTGGAGCCCCTCTTCAAATACCCACACTTTAGCTCACTTTTGACCAGGTGCTGAATGCGTTGCCCCTGCCACACAAAACGATGTCTGAACGTCCAAAAGTGCTCCGAACCCCTCAGTTTTTAACACTCTTGACTCCAAAACGTGCCTCGCGCCACAATGGCGTGCATTTTTTTGACCTCTCATTTGCCCAGATGGGTCCGCACCCGCCGCTTTAGCGAGTCTACTTTTCGACCCTCCGGAGCCACAAAACATTGGAAAAACACAGTGTTTCGCGACTTTCCGACCTTTTCGCGGGCCTGGATCTTCTCTTTTCTGATTTTCTCCTGTCTGATCTTCTCTCTTCTGACTTTCTCCCTGTCTGAGCTTCTCTCTTCTGTGGCTCTTCCCATCTTGGCTTTTCCATCTGTCCATCTTGTCGGAAGTTTGACTTCTAAACTTCCTTTGATAAATCACCTCTAAATGGGCCGTTTTCCGTAGCTATGCTGAAGAACCAGAGGTATTCCAATTTGCCAATTTTTGCAAGTGGCTTTATCCCCTTACCGAATTCCTGTAGTTACTACAGAACTATTTGCCCACTGGATCAACTTCAATCCAAAAAAGACTGAGTTCAAGCAGCGATAAGTTGGACTTCATCCCCTAACGCAATGGCTTTGCTTCACTATCACTCATAATACATATGTATATATATATATACAGCGATACATCGAA
Source organism: Symbiodinium sp. clade C Y103 (assembly GCA_003297045.1). Lineage (NCBI taxonomy): Eukaryota > Dinophyceae > Suessiales > Symbiodiniaceae > Cladocopium > Cladocopium sp. clade C. The sequence continues at coordinate 122,944 of BGPT01001566.1, forward strand.
TGAAATCTATCAAGTGGCTATCAGTCAAGTTCTATATATTAAATATCCGTTTCTGAAATGGTGGTGCATTGAACCTGTTCCATTTGTGTTTAAAGGTTTCTACTTGTGTACATGCATATGATACATATGTATGTATGTAATGTACTGTACTGGAATGAGTGGAATGTAATGTAATGTGATGTGATGTAATGTAATGTAATGTGATGTAATGTAATGTAATGTATGTATGTATGCATGCATCTAAAGGTACGTTATGTTATGTCATGTCATGCAATGACACGTTATGTTTCGTTGTGCTTTGTTATGTTATGGTATGTTACCCTTTGCTATATTATGTTATGTTATGTGATGTTCTGCTATGTTATGTCATGATATGTGTGTTATGTTATGTTCTGTTATGTTATGGAATGTTATGTTATGCTATGTTTTGTCGAGTTATGTTATCTATGTTTTGTGTGTTCTGTATGTTATAAATGTTATGTATGTTATGTATGTTATGTATGTGCGTTTGTCTGCTTGTATGTATGTATGTATGTATGTATGTATGCATGTATGTATGGTATGTCATGTCATGTCATGTCATGTCATGTCATGTCATGTCATGTCATGTCATGTCATGTCATGTCATGTCATGTAATGTAATGTAATGTAATGTAATGTAATGTATGTGTGGATGGATGGATGGATGGATGGATGGGTGGGTGGATGGATGGATGGATGGATGGATGGATGGATGGATGGATGGATGGATGGATGGATGGATGTATGCAATGAAGGTATGTATGTATGTATGCAATGCATGTAATGTATGCGGTGTATGCAATGTATGCAATGTATGCAATGTATGTAATGTATGTAATGGTATGTACTGGAATGTTGTGATATGTAGTGGAATGTAATGGAATGTAATGGCATGTAATGGTTTGTAATGGTATGTAATGGTTTGAAACGTAATGTTTTGTAATGTTATGTAATGTTGTGTAATGTTATGTAATGGTTTGAAACGTAATGTTTTGTAATGTTATGTAATGTTGTGTAATGTAATGTAATGTAATGTAATGTAAGGTAAGGTAAGGTAAGGTAAGGTAATGTATGTATGTATAATATATACCACAGGCTGTCCCACCAGTTCTAGCGGTCAGCGCTCGTGACTCCCCCAGCGGCTGAAGCCCGACCAGGCCGTTGCTCCCAAGCCCCCTCCAGTGAAGAACGTGCAGCTGAAGATTGCGGAGGCCCACCGTCGTGAATTTCAGGCAATCTGGAGCTCCTCCCTCTCTCTCTCATCTAAGCTGATCTGATTTGATCTGATCTAAGCATAAGCTTAGTCTAGCTTAGTCTAGCTCAGTTCAGCTCAGTTTAGCTCAATTTAGCTTGTTTAGTTTATGTTAGCTTAGTCTAGCTTAGTTTAGCTACGTGTGGCTTAGTTTGGCTTAGTTGACCAACCTACCTATCGACCTATTGAAATATCTACCTATGTATCTATCTAATCTCTCTAATATATCCGATCTATCTATATCTGTCTATATCTATCTATATCTATTTATATCGTTCTATTTCATTCAATATCATTCTATATCTATCTATTTCACTCTATATCATTCTATATCAGTCTAAATCATTCTATATCTAAATCTATCTATATATATCTATCCACATCTATCTAAATCTATCTATATCTATCTATATCCATGTAAATCTATATCTATCTACCTATCTATCTATATCTAACTATCTATATCTATCTATCTCTATCTCTATCTCTATCTCTATCTCTATCTCTATCTCTATCTCTATCTCTATCTCTATCTCTATCTCTATCTCTATCTCTATCTCTTATCTATCTATCTAGCTAGCTCGCTAGCTATCTATCTATCTATCTTTATCTACATCTACATCTATATCTATATCTAAATCTATATCTATATCTATATCTATATGTATATATATATATATCTATATCTGTCTATATCTATCTACATCTATCTATATCTATATCTATATCTATATTTGTATCTACGTCTATCTATCTCTATATCTATCTCTGTATCTATATATATATATATGTATCGATCTTATTAATTATATCCAATCGATCTATTCTATCTAATCTATCCAACCTATCAATCTACCAAGCTACCCAATTTAACCTAATCTAATCCAATCCAATCCAACCCCATCATGCATCCACCTACCTACCTACCCAACCTATCCAACCTATCCAACCTATCTATCTATCTAATCTAATCTAATCTAATCTAATGTAATGTAATCTAATCTAATCTAATCTAATCTAATCTAATCTAGTCTAATCTAATCTAATCTACTCTAATCTAATCTATCTATCTATCTATCTGGTATCTCAGTGAATTTTAAGGACGTCGCCACGAGGTCACTGCAAATAATGCTTGGTAATAGGCAGTATCCCCAAATGGTTTTGTTTCAGCTTGATGAACTATTATACTTTATCCACATGCATATGCGCATACATGCGTTTATTGTGTTGACCACGTATGATGTGGGATGTTCAATTTTTTTTTTGCCTCGTGATCTTCAAGAAAACATCTATCAGACTACACACTGTGTTGAGTGTTTCTGATAATGTTCCAAGACTTTTCCTGATTCAGGAGCAAGATGATGACGACTCGTCACTCGGGTGCCAGTTGAGATGCAATCGCATCATTGTGGGTCTGTCCAAGAGCGGGGTAATTACTGTATAGCCTCAATGCCAATCTCATATGATCTCAAGGGGAAATTGAGGTTTGCATGAGTCCAACCGATCCATCTGCATCGGAACCTTTTGGGTGCAACCTTGAGGTTTGGGTACGGGTCAAAACATCCGACTGTGAAAACCATCCTTGCGAAAGGATGAACTGATACAGGAACTCCGGATGTCAATCTGTTTGAAGAATGGACGAAGCAAAATCAGAGCTGTACCAACTGAGAATTGCCCAATGCCGCTGGTTAAGGCTTGGGGGTGGCCTGCTAGCAGCAAAGGATATTGGTGTGTCCGGAACTGGCTGATCCCTAGTTCAGACAAACTCATGTGTGCCATGGTCAAAGCAGAGGGTAAATCGTCAATATTGGTGGATGGTCATCAATACACTGAGAGGGATTCAGAATACTCCCATTCCCATTGTGGGATGGATGACCAATCCGATGCAACTTGACCATGGTACATGTGATTATGTAACACATTATTATCTAGACACATAATTAATTGGGAAACATGTTATATCTTTGGGGAATATGTAGAATGAATCGGAAGTCAAATTCAAATCCGGGTTTGGGGATGTACATAATGTACATGGACACAGTTATGGAAGTAAAAAGGGTAGAGAAACAAGTCCAGTGGATGACACATTGTATCGCTGGGATGGAGAATAGGGATATTTTTGTACATTGGGTTTCTCCATCCCGAACTTTAGCAGACATTATGAGTTCCCCCTCATATCCCCGTTTGATGGTAGATTTCCCCATTCCGTGTTTATTTTCACATCCCGAATGAAGGGGACGTGTTTTTTCTTGGGGGCGTAAGCCATACTCTCACATTTTTTTTTCGAACATGTTTTTGGGGCTTATTTTCTGGGAATCAAACCACAAAAATTGGAAAATCTACCATTTATAGATGATTTCCCGATTAAAAACTCCATTTAGTTCGGGGATTTCCAGCAAAAAATCTGACACTCCTCCGAGGTTTTCGTCGAGGTCCGGCAGTGAGGCCGGGGGCAGACGTCCTAGGGCTTGGGGTGTTGGTTTGGTTGTTGAACTGGGGCTTCAAAATGGGGATGGGTCAAGACTAAACCTATGAATGTATAGATTTTAATGGGATGAACATCCATAAATCCCAGCTATTTTGGGGTGAACAGAAGGTGCCAGGGTTTTGATTCATAGCCAAATGAAGCCACTGTGCTTTTCATTTTGGGTGTCAACATGACTCAGACCCCGGGGAGAGTTTGTGGTCATTTTTTAACAATGAACAGTTCTGGATTCTGGATTCACCAATTGTTACCCGAGAAGCAATATGACCAGTAGGCATGTTGCTGAGATGGATGCACAGGTTCCAGCAGGAACCATCATTTACTTGAATGCATCTCTCCCTGCATTGATGTAAGGGAACATCTAGCGGAGACCTTTTTTTTGGACTTCGTTTTACCCCAGTGAATCCAGCGATGACCCTGCTTGGTTTTTTCAGGGAACACCGAACTGCGAACCCCCTTATGTTTGATTCTAATTCTACCATCCAGTATGCTCCATTTGCCGCGGGTCATTTTGGGGCTAAATGTTGCTAGATCTTCCAGCCCCATGGAGCTGGGGTATCGATCTCCTATCAATCCCTGGAAATCCCGGAATCGCCGATTGATGTCCTACTGGTCCTAGGTCCCAGATTTTCAGGATGGATCAGAAATAGTTACCCTCTGGATCCCTCTGGTAAACTAACATAGCTATTGAAAATGGCCATTTATAGTGGATTTTCCCATAAAAAATGGTGATTTTCCATAGCTATGTTAGTTTACCAGAGGATTGATCCTCAATGAAAACACCTTAGCAGATCTTCCCCCACCAGGTGGGATCTTTCGCCAACAACTGGACCCTGAAAGCGGCGGCACCAGATCAGTTCGCAGAGGTGGGACGGGAGGCAGATCCCATCCTTCGTTGATAGAACCCCCCCGGAAACCATAATTTATTTTGGGGATGTTTGGGGAAAACCAAGATGATTGCGTTCAAAAAGTAGGATGAAGAGCATAGGAAACCATGGGGGATTTGGATCGAATGATTCGAAGATTGTGAGCAGATTCTACTGTTTCCTTGGTTCCGGAAAACATGGAGGTTGGTTTGGTTTCAGAGATGACTCCTTTCCATCCTTTTTCATCAGGAAAATCTAGGGGATGCTGGATGGTCTCCATCGACTTGAATATGTACTAAGTCTGTAGACCAATTGGAGCAATTCTCCGATTCCAAGAATCTGAACACACATTTTTGGGTACTTCTTAGTGAAGCCCCAAACTTCCCATTTTTCATGTTTAATCTTTCCAATTGTCGCGCAACAAAAAGGCGGGCCGCTTGAGCAGCATGAGAAGCAGAGCCTGGCAGCAGGACACGAACTTGCGGAGCGGGGGTCATAACAGAGACAGAGGATGACTATATGGATTTTATGGGATTTCATGGGATTTAGTGGGATTCTTGATGATTTAATGAGAATTTAGAATGGGGATATGAATGGGAAATAGCCTCAGGTACTCTATCTAATTGTATCTACCCTTCGGGGCAATCAACAATTGGAAATCCCCGAACAACATGAGGTTTACACATGGAGTCGTGGAGGATTTTCCAGAAGCCACGTTTGAGTACCGGAGGGTATATGACTGTCTAGATGTTGGAAACCATGCGAGTTTTTGGGGTACCACATTTGCAGACAGTGTGTTTATGTGTATAGTGTCAATGCAAATTGGGGATATGACTATATGACCATCAATAAGCAACTAATACCAAATGCACATCTGGGTCAAAACGTAAACTGAGAATGAGATTAGTAAAGCTTATCCAACAAGAAAGATACGGGAAGGCTTGGTTATACCTCTCCGCTTACACGTGGCTTTTTAATTTTCTATAATGGGAACCAAGACCTTCAAATTCTTCCCTGTCTGAATGGATAAACATTGATGGGAACAATACTCTTTCATCGATTTTCTCGTGTGATGTAAGAGAACATCTTCAGGAAACTCAAGAAACCATGGTTTTTTTTCTGGCAGATCTGGGGATTTCCGGCAAGTTTCCCCCCTTCATCAACTTCAAGGTCCCCTTTCCAGCCTGCTGTGCTTGGCCCGGCCAGGAAGAATTGGGAAGTATCATCAACAAACCAAAAAGCAGGTCCGGATCATCCCGATCATCCCGGTATCTGATGGTTTGGGGGCAGATCTCTTGAGCTTTCGCCATGCTTAGGCAGCTTTTTTTGTTGCCTTCTCTTTGGGTAAAAGGAACCACGGAATTATTGAATGTCAAGGAAGCAATATCAAGGAAGAAGGAAATCAAGGATCGGGGGGTTGTTTGGCCAGGCTAGGGTGTCAAAGCACCAATGCCATCCTAAACTACAACCCACCAAAGAAGTCTTCGTTTCCAGAATTTGTTTCAGGGAAAACCTGCAGGACACCTCTATATTTGGCGCAACCATGGTTTCATGCAGATTTTCCCAACAAAGCCAATCCATTGAATCTTTGACCAACGGTCCCGAAACTACTTGGTGGGTCTTTGTCTTTGTTTTTATCTTATTCTTCGTCTTCGTCTTGTCTTCGTCTTCGTCTTCGTCTTCATCTTTGTTGTTGTTGTTGTTGTTGTTGTTGTTGTTGTGGTTGTGGTATGTTGTGTTTGTGTTGTGGTTGTGGTTGTGGTTGTGGTTGTGGTTGTGGTTGTTGTCGTTGTCGTTGTTGTTGTTGTTGTTGTGGTTGTGGTTGTGGTTGTGGTTGTGGTATGTTGTGTTTGTGTTGTGGTTGTGGTTGTGGTTGTGGTTGTTGTCGTTGTTGTTGTTGTTGTTGTTGTTGTGGTGGTGGTGGTGGTGGTCGTCGTCGTCGTCGTCGTCGTCGTCGTCGTCGTCGAGCTGTTGCTGCTGTTGCTGTTGCTGTTGCTGTTGCTGTTGCTGGTGGTGGTGGTGGTGGTTGTTGCCTGTGTATTTCTATTTTTGTTGCCTTTGTATTTCTAAACCGTGTCATTTCATTGCTTTTCTGCCAAGATCTGCTTGAGAAGAGACTTCTACGATCTACCTGTATTTAGATGCATGGTCTATGGTCCAAAAAAAATCCATGGGGGACACCCCCGCCTTTTTGCCCCAAATTTGGATCAATCCGATTGGAGGAACCAAGACCATAGTTCCCCGCTTGGAAGGTATGTGTTGATGCCTGATTCCTTGTTCAGCTTCTGTCACGACCTCAGGGGAGAGGGCTGTTTCTTTTTTTTCAGCACCCAGTTGAGCAGTCTGTTGGTTGATGATTGGAGAAGGGGGTTGTACACTATAGGAATTCCGTTCTCAACGAGCCAGTATAAACAGATGATAGAGGGTTTTGAACACTGCTCAGGTGTCGATTTGGTCAATTTCGAAGCTATATAACCAGCTGTTGTCGGGGTCGAACATCTCCGTCCCAACTCCTGCCTTTTGGATGCTTCAGGGTGCAGTTCCACTTGATGATTTTGGGGGTTGGATCCCGTCTTATGGGTTTTCCCACCCTGGTGTTGTACTCATCAATAAGATTCAACAAGCCCAACTGAAGGATCTCCAAGTAGGGTCCCAAGGTCTCAAGCACAGCAATCGCTGCTCCAAGGTTGGAACTGCCTGATGACAGTCTGCACCCTCATGTTCCTTGGCCTTGGCCTATTGAACCTATTGGGACATGGATCAACAGCGCTTTGAGTTTGTTGGATATGAGGGTATATATACCGTCAGTATTGCAGGGCTCCTTGGAGTGGTTGATGAACAATCCTCATGCTTCTTGCTTTGATCTCAACTCTCATGGATCAACTCATCATATCCGGGGTTTGCTGCTGAAGTTTAGATGTGTTTGCACAGTTTTTGTTGATCAGCGCCTCTTTGTTTTGTTGCTGGGTCGCCAGGTTGGCTGGTGTGATCCCGATTCAGCTGACCTACTTCTGGGGTGACTCTCTGCCGGGCTGGGAACCAATTTGGGGCCCCTTGGTGGCAGGTGCTGCTTTGAGCTGCGGCAGTGTTTGGGGAAGATCGACTATTTGGATAGGGGGCAAGATTTCAGACCACCAAACGAAAGTCAGAGTCATAGATAATATGGGTTTGTCTGAAAATAGCATACATCTAGACCCATTGGTTTATCGTCATTTTCCCATGTAAACAGTTATTTGGGTTTACCCCATTTAAAGACACACCCATATATGTTGCTTGGTGTCAGATATGTACGTGCAGTGCATACATCCCATTGTTGCGTAACCAGGTTTGACTCCTGTCCCTGTTTCAAAGGTGGGGTCGGGGTCGAAACCATGACTACAGAAAGGTGTTGGTGAACATGCCAATGTCACGAGTGGGATGTTCTGTTTCCATGTTTTTCTCATTGACATTTCTGTTTGGGTCTCCATGATATTAGAAAATTTGGCAACACCAAGAATAAACCATTCCCAATAGACCCTATTTGGGGTTATATACGATGACCCTCAGATGGTTGGTTAATGGGATGGTTTTGATTGGGTTTACCGCATTACGAGGGGTTTCGAACCACCTAATCGGTGACCTGATTGCTTCGCGGGGGTCTTTGGAATCTCGTGAAATTTCCAAACAGATTCAAGCAAATGGACTATTCCAGCAAGTTTCTGAGGTGATTAGGGTTCTCATTTGCATCATTGGCTTCCTCAACATGACTATACAGCAACCCCAAAATCGATAGAAAAGTAGGACACCTGGAAACATGAAGTAAATATTATCTATGCCATCCTGGAAACATTTTCCTATCTATTTGGGGATAACTAATGATTCATAGCTGAACAACTTGGATGAGAACTGAGGTCCATTATTCTTGTACAATTGTTGCACCACTACAATACCATCATAACATTCCTATACCGTTACAGTATTATAGTTATTATGCCAAGATTATACCATTACCAGTACATGTATATATGATACCAGTATTACAGTACACCATTGTTATATAGTATTATACCATTCATCACCATGTTTGAGTGGTTAACTAATCCATTTTTGATGGTTCTTACGCAACCAATAGATGGGCCGTTTCTTGGTCCACTCTGCCGAGTTTTGGTGGACATTTGCCTTGCCATGGACGTGGGCAGCCCAGCCCGGGGAGGATGAAGAAACAAAATCATCAGGGCCAACAGGATGGCTCTTAAAGAGTTGGCAACAAGATCCTGAAATATGACAAATTTTATGTTGATTTAATGGTGATTTACAGTAGTGGTGATTTAGTGGTGATTTAATGGGATGAAATGGCCAACGATTCTAAGAACTATTAGGATTTTATGGGAGGTCTTATCGTGATTTCATGGGAAATACTACGGAATATTTCATTAACCAAGTTGATATGATGTTTGGGTGTCTGAAAATGCAGCAATTAATCAACTCTAGTGGGGAAAATGATGATCGACCAGTGGAATTTCCGGGTACCCTATTCTCAGACAAAGCCGTATTGGACTTTGTAAGCTTGGGCTCAAGGTCAAAGATAAGGGTATTACCCTCTGGTAAACTAACATAGCTATTGAAAATGGACCATTTATAGTGGATTTTCCCATTAAAAATGCTGATTTTCTATAGCTATGTTAGTTTACCAGAGGGTATACCAACAAGTCATGGGAACAATTGTCATGATTGGAATCTCATGGGAGTCACAGCCAACCTGCATCATTGTCGGCAAGTTGGTTCACCGTGTTTTCCCATGGAAGGGGGATGGTTATACCTCGACCAATTGGGTGGGGTCAAGATACCCATTGTGTTTGGGATCCCAAATGATGGTGGGATGACCGCACGGTACCCCATATAACATCATATAACTACATGCACCTACATGATAAGACAAGATGATGTTATGGGGCTTCCGATTCACAGACTGTTGTCTTTCCAGCATGCGCTGCATCTTCTGCACTGACATGTACGGAGCATGGATTTTCTGACAGACTCTCATGTTGATTTAAATATTTGCGTCTAGACTAGCAGCAAAACACGCCAACCGGAACAACAAACCCCTGTTCAAGCCCAAAACATTTTTTCACTTAATGTCATTTAACGGTTAAACCGTTTAACCCATTTTCAACGTCAGTTTCAAGCCATGAGATGCAGGTTTTTGACATTTTTGGACCCTTTTCCAGCCGTTTTCAATGGATGTACCTACGTTAAATCCCCCAGGTTTTGCTAATCACATCCCAATCTGGGACTGGTGAAACATCTTTTCTCCGGGCCATTGCTTTTTCCCAAGCCATTTCTGGTCGACTTTCAGGTTCTTGTGAGCTTTCTGACCACACAGTTGGATCCAAAGACCCTGCAGTTCTTGGAACTGCGCGAGGTGGACTGTGGGTCCCTGTGGGTCCCGGGTTTCAATGTCCTGGGTCGGCTTTGAAGGGAGGTGAAACATGGTGAAACAACGAAACGCATGGGATTTCATGGGATGTTATGACAACAAAACCAAAGCACTAAAGATTGGGATTGATACCTTCTGGTGATCTACAGGAGGTTTAACCAATGAACATTGGGATTTCACCAACATTTGGGGAATCATTGGATGATAGAGGTAAACTAACATAGCTATGGAAAATCACCATTTTTAATGGGCAAATCCACTATAAAAGGCAATTTTCAATAGCAAAATGTTAGTTTACCAGAGGGTATGGGATATCAAGATGAACTCGACTCTGGCATTTTTTTCACCATGGAAAGCTTCGATACAATAGGGACATCATCCATGGGTCCATTGGTACCCCATCCTGCAGCTCTCTTCCATATTGATACCCTCTGGTGTCATCAAACATGGCTAGGAAATCCCCTGGAAATGACAATGGAAAATCCCATATATTTTTGGGGGAAAGCAAACAACATGTTCTATGACTTATATGATCTTATGATGTATCCGATATAATCCGTTACAAGCTATGTATTCCATCAAAACATTCACATATGATCTCAAAATCAATTTTGCCTTTTCATAGAATCCACAGCACATACTTCACAACACCCATACAAACAACAATCAAAATCCAAGAAAAACAAACATATTTCTCTTGACCACCCAAAGTTGGTTTGCCCAGAGATGCCCAGCATCGGAGGCAGGTCAATTCCCTTTTCAAATATATATATATATATACATATATTTACCAACATATCAGTAGTTCTGGGTGAATTATGTGGTAACCTCACTGTTTTCCGTCACTGGAATGATGGCAGGATCGGCCTGGCCCATGCCCGAACAGGTGGCCCATCTCTATGCGCGGAGTTGGTTAGTCATTGATCTGCTGGCCATGTGGCCTTTAGGCATCACAGCGGCACCGCAATCCGCCGGGTTTCTTGCGCTGCAATTTCGGGCTGGTGTGGTGAGGCGTTGAGATGGGGTGAAAAACGGTGGTTTAACGGTAAAAACTAGGGTTACATGATATATTATATATATATACTGTATATATATATATTTTAAAATGTGGATATCTACTGCGAACATGGCGGTTTCCGCTCTGATAAATCACTCCTACCGCTGTGGCATTTGGACCATACGTAGAATAAGTTATAGCTGGGTCAGGACTTACTTTGTCATGCTTTGTCCATGTCATTTGATTATTGTGAAACCACTTAACTGTATTCTGATATCTCGTCTCATGGTTCTGACATCCCATATCGGTGTGTGTATCCGACAAATTGAAAAACGATGATTTTCCACAGCCATGTTGAATTCCCATAGGGTAATTCATCGAATTATTGAATGCAAACATATTCCTATATTTGCTCCCTCTTGCAAGTGCTTCGGACCATTTGCCGTCATGGGACACTGCCGCCAAGGTACATCTTCCACAGGTGTGGCCGGGGAACTCCAACTAGTCAAATCTGGCGAACGGAGGACAAATCAGCCATGGAAGTATAGAGATGATCTGCAGTAACTCTTCAACATGCGGATTTCTCCGCTTCTGTGTCAGATTTCCAGGGTTCGCTCCCATTTAGGCATACCTTACCATATTTTACCCCACAATCCTTGGATGTCATCAGGAATCATAAGTGGTTGATAACTCATGTACTATGGTATCACCTGCATGTAACTGGAGATGTTCCACCAATATCGGAGTGGGTCCGAAACTTAAGGCCCAAAAAAGCCATCCAATTTTTTGGGATCCAATTTTAGGTGTACTGTATCCAATTCTGACCGATACCCATATATATTATATTATTATATATATAACTGCCCCAGGGTCAGCCAGGGTCGGCCTGCGTCCGGTGGGAGGTGTTTGAAGTTGCTGAAACTCCTAAAGCTCCGTTGCTCGGCTTTCAAAAGTGGCACCTGGAAAGGCCAAATGACCTAGGGATGGTCCCAAAGGCAACTCCTTCAAGTTCGTGTTCTTTTAACGATGCGTTTTAATAAATTATATACATAGTTATATATGTTAATATATACATAGTTACTGTATATGAGTTTTGTTTTCGATGAGTTCTTGTCAGGGAATCCTGCTAAAGCTCGGCAGTACATTGCCATCTGGCTATGGGACGGCGTAGGAGTTCCCCACAAAAATTGGGACATGAACCGGGTAGGAGTTACGAATTTCACATAACTATAAGTATAACTAAATAAATATATATCAAATGTTCATGTGACTAAGTGAATGGTTCACAACTTGACCAACCATGAGCCAATCTGGGGCTTGAGGGGTATAGACAATGCCCATCACAGCTGGAAAAAGCACCAAAGCATAAAGCAGTCTGGGACTGATCCATTCCTACAAGCCATGGCAAATACTCTCTGGTAGTTTGAATATGTTGAACTAACATATGGAAAATGGATGAACATTGGCCATTAGTGATTTAGCTATACTGATATACCTATGAACAACGCGATGATATTCCGTCCGAAGTTAGCAGAGGGTATATATATATATATCATCCTGCGGTGCCCAGGCTACTGGTTTCCGCGGATTGAAGACATCCTCCAGAGCAGACAACTGTTGCTTGGCAAACATCACAGGTGGCAACGGATGCTGCTTGGGAATCCGGAGCCATGGATCCATGGATCCAAGTGATTTTAAGTGTCAGAAGTGAACTTTCTCTGGTAGTACTAATATTCTTGTCGTTGTTGTTATCACTACTGCAGTCATAGTGATGATAAGAACAATTGTCACCCCAGCACTTCCAACATTTTTGGGAGGAATTCCAGAAGAAAAAGCCTATTGGCATCTTCACTGACGCAGGACAAATGGTTGCCCCAAATTGAATGAAGATATCGATGACCTGACGTCCATACGTTTGAGCCGTGTCGCCACATGTCAAGTTTCACCAGAAAGATACGACAGATGGAAAGTTCTACCAACTTCCCTCAATTTCTTCCATTTCACAAGATGATCTGTGGTGAAAAAACTGGTTCTGACATTCATGGTGACTGCTTCGGCGGGAAACTGAAACATTGGAATTTCAGCACCGTGGTTTATGCGACGCAAAAAGATCACGATGAGACACACCCATTTTCCGGGCAGGACGGTGCTGTGCCAGAGAGCTTCATACCAAGATTATTCGAACACCCAAATTCTATCCAGTACCGCCGTAATCTGTGGTCTTTCGGCTTCGTAATCTCCCCTTTTTGGGTATTTAATATTACCCTCTGGTAAACTAACATAGCTATGGAAAATCACAATTGTTAATGGGAAAAACCACTATAAATGGCCATTTTCAATAGCTATGTTAGTTTACCAGAGGGTAGTGGTAAAGTATTCATCCTCCATAAAAGTGGATCCCTCGCCTCAGGTCTGGGCTCAAGATGTCCGGCGCCATGCTACTCTTGGTCCATGGGTTTCTTGGAATGCCGAGGGGATGGTTTTTTGTTGGGTGATCAATGGGATTTTGAGCTACAAAAACTGGTGTTTTCATGAGATTTACTGGGATTTAACCTGCAGAAATGGTGGATAAAAAGGGATAATGGGGACATATAACCAGTAACAATGCGTCTATGTACAATGATATATATATATATAAAATTATAGCAACTTGATATGTCTGGAAATGGGGTATCTCCCCAATGCATGACATTTTCATAGGGACGATTCTGATGACAAAACCATGGAATGGAAGTGGTGACTCCGCTCCAACGGCAGGTTGAGATAGATCACTGAAGGAAGGGCTGGTCCACTAGCTTGGCCGAAGTATTTGTGTCTGGATATTTAGAAGTTTTAACTTTGACTCACCCATGTTCGAATCCAATGATTTTCCTGTGCAAATTGAAGTTTTCACTTTTGACATGTTTTGACTAATAGATGATACATTCCCCATTTATAGATGATCTTTCCCATGATTTTCCCGCCGTTGACTTCGGGGATTTCACCCTTCCAGACCCGCTGGATCTGCCCAGTTTCCCACCTCAGGTTGGGGTGCTGCTGGTTTATCGTCCGGCACGATCTACGATCTGGCAATTGGGGCACAGGAGAGGACTATGTCGCTGACGTCTACTTTGCGGCTTTGCGCGATAGTGATTAGGGGAGGGAGAAGTAATTCGTGGGGGTCTAAGGAGTAATGGTTAGTTGTCAATATTATCCTGATATGTGTGATGGTAAATTAACTACAGGGAAGCGACTAATATGAATCATAGTGATCACTACAGCGTAATGGAGTAATGAGGTACAGCCAACAATCATGGGAGATTTAACTAACCAGAGAAGAAACTAGCCAGAACTAAGTGATAAACCATAAATATGGAGGTATAACCATTTCTGGAAGAATAGGTGGGGATATTTGAAAACTCATCAACTTGATATGATAGAGAGGGGTTTGTCCAAGAATGAGGCCATTTCAATTGGAAAAATGATGAGAAAATCCCTGGGATGATCCGTGTGATTTCCACCTAACATTGGCTTAGTGCATGAATATTCCACTACGGTTTGTGGTGATAATGATTGATGGGGTTATAAACCAACGAACAGAACTAGGGGCCACCAGCTTGTATTTTGGGTTTGGAACATGGACCCCCTTTAAAACAGCCATCTTGTGCGATTTCCATCGCACACAGCTGGAAGCCTCAAAGATAATCCACAAATGGATGACTGGACGATGATTTGCACTTGCCTCTTAAGACAGCCAAAGCCTTGGTTTCTCAAAAAAAATGAACAAAGGTCTTTGGCAGAATCTGATGGTTTAACATAGCTCTGGAGGATCACCATAGGTAAATCATCTGTAGATGCGCCATTTTTCTTGGTTAAATCCCCAACAATCACCATAAATTAATCGCCATCAATCATGAAAACACCAGTTTTTGTTGGTTGAATCCATAATTAATCACAATTTTTTCGTAGTTTTCATCCCATTCAATCACATTTTTTTGGTAGTTTCCATCCCAATCACCATGTTTGCTTGGTTTCCAGGTGGGTTTGTCTGAAAATATGGTACCTCTAGATCCATTGGTGAGTCATCACTTTCTCTATTAAATGGCCATTTAGAAGGTATACCACATTTTCAGACAGACCCAGGCGAGATTCGACCAGGTGTCATCAGCTTACCGCAGCCACCCGTCCGAGGTCGTCATGGCCTTGACATCGGTGGGTTTTGGGGATATCGTCCCTGTGGGCACAGGCACGGGGATCTGATGGGATCTGATGGGGGTATACAGAGATGTATCACATATATATATATATATATTGTATATATATATATATATACATATGTGATATATATATATATATATCTATGTGATATATAATATGCGAACCACCAAAAGGGCCCCGCGAGTTCCTCTGCACTCGAGCTCCTTTTGTCGCGTCGGTCGGGCGCTAGCTGCTTGTCGCCAGTTTTACCTAGCTT
>BGPT01001567.1:230-12906 GCA_003297045.1 Symbiodinium sp. clade C Y103
GCAAAAGCTGGTGGCGACTTTCCCGGTGAGGCCCTTCACAGTGGTGAGGCTGAGGCTGCCGAGGCTGAGGAGGCTCAGGAGTCTGAGGAAAAAAGACGCGTGTAGTGTACTTGTTCACTAATGTTTTGGTTTGGTGGGTCTTCATCTTATGACTGTTGTCCATTTTGGCTCAAGTTGGTTTTCATGTTGTTGCGTGTNGTAGTGTACTTGTTCACTAATGTTTTGGTTTGGTGGGTCTTCATCTTATGACTGTTGTCCATTTTGGCTCAAGTTGGTTTTCATGTTGTTGCGTGTTTTTGTTTACCCTCCCCCCCACACCTTATTATATGGGGATATCATGCTTTTGCTTTCAGATACCGCCACGCCTTTTTCCTTACAGCATTTTAATAATGCTGATNGCCACGCCTTTTTCCTTACAGCATTTTAATAATGCTGATTCTCACCTCCTTTCAGTTCATTTTCCAGGTCCACTATTTGAACTTCAATTTCCAGCACTCATGTTGGTTTTGTTGTTGCGTGTTTTTGTTTATCATGATCGAAACTGATGACCCCCTTTGTCCTTTCTGGGAATCTCGTTATTTCAAAGCTGCCTGCGGGGCACGTTTGCCTCGGGACGATTGCGTGTTNCATTTCGAAGTTTCACGGTTTTTCGTTTGGCGTTGGCGTATTGCGTATATAATTTATATATATATATATACACGTATATATTTATATATATATATATATTATATTTATTTAATGTATATAAATAAATATCACATATAGATGGAAGCCAACTTGGGCCAGAACGTGNTATACACGTATATATTTATATATATATATATATTATATTTATTTAATGTATATAAATAAATATCACATATAGATGGAAGCCAACTTGGGCCAGAACGTGAAGATGAATGGGATGGACTGGGTGGGTCAAAATGTGAAGAATCAGAAGGGTAGGTGAGCAATTGAGGGACAGCAATTTGAACACAATTAAACACATATAGTACAGGTTCCCCTAATTTTTTTTCATGTTTTCGGTGTTCACCTGGGTGCAGGGTGTTGATCTATACCATATAGGCACTTGGACAAAAATCGTTCTTGGCACAGGTTTTTAAGTTTGCAGTGGACTGCAGCTTTACTGTTATAGATGTGTGTATGATTCAAAGAAAGTGTCCTAGACATGGATCATACTCGGGCACCTGCAAAATCGCAGGAATTTCGGACTCCTCACTTAGAAGACGATCAAAAGGGGGACCTTGATTTTGACCATGCGCAAAAAGTGTCTTAAAGGGATCCCATTTTTGAGTCCTTCAACGCTGGTCGAGGTACAGACATGTCCACTGGACAGAGCATGCCAGGTCTAGGAGACATGTTGCCATTTTTTCTCGACAACCCAACGCAGGGCAAAGCAAAGCCCGAGGTTGAGGCGACGGGTGGCCGGGGAAGTAGCTGGAATCCTGGGCTGAACACGAATCTTGTGTTTTTCCTTCCAAGTTGTCCTGAAATAGATACAATAGGCGCTGCATATGCTGAATGATACTGTAGACACACATGCAGATATGTACAAACATCCTAAGTGTGGAACCAATCATGCACTACAGCAAGTCAAAAGAGACAACCAACTTCGCAGGCCATGGGCCACGGGACCTTTGTCAGCCACTTTGAGTTGTTTTTGCCATGATGTGCAGATTGCTCGGCAGTGACTAATTGTAAGTTCCCACCTTGAAAGATGTCATAATAAGCGGAGCAGAAGCAGAGGGTCATACGGACTTGCCTTCCCACCACGGGCTCCAATCCTCCACAGAACATAAAGACCAGGAAGAAACGGAAGCGCCTGTGATACCAGAAGAGGCAACTGTGGTTGGGGACCTTAACCCAGTGTCAAGCATCTGCAGCTGTGGTCTATGGGTAGTTGGCAGACCATGCTACTGTCACAGCCAGGTTTGTAGGCCTTCCAGAATAGAAGTAAAGGAAGCAACTGGCATTGAATGATAAGACTAGTCTTGTTTTGGAGTGCTTTATGTTTTGTTTTGTCAAGTTGGTTGAGTGATGCAGAAAGAGACTCAGATACACCCTGTTTGATTTGCACTTTCTATCTCAATTGAATTGAAATTCAAACAATTCAAAGATTGCTTTCAACCTGGATGGTGCAAATAAAATCAGATAGTCTGGACTCTGGACACTGGACTCTGGACCATTGTTTTTGTTGTTTTTGTTGTTGTTGCTGGGTAATGCAAACAGTCCTCCTATTCCAATATTAATAATATACATATGTATATATATATATATATATTAGTATAAAATAGTATGTCATCATGTATCTAATCAACCTCATCAACACATTCTATGTACTCTATATACTACACATGCACATATTCTATGTACTGTATATACTACACATCATACATATCATACTACATAATTTGAATACATGTCCATCATGTAGATTGTAAAGTGAATGGGCTACCGTTTTTTATGCATAATCCTTGAGGCCTTCTCTGAGCAAGTGCTCATGTCACGGCAGACCGTGGGGCGCCACAGAGCTGAGAGGTTGCTCCGTTTTCGATGACAACCAACAAAAATGGTGAAGTCCTGCAAATAGTGATTTAAGCATCAAAAAATGGTAACCAAACATTGTGGTTTACCAGCCTGCAACATGGATTTAGCCAAGAAAAATACGAATCGAACAGAATCGAACCATCAAAAACTGAGGCAATAGCAGCATGGTGATTTGACAGATACTGACGATGATTCCACTCTGACGGTCTGAACCTAAAGCACAATTCCATGTTAGTTTTCGAGGTGTACATGTAGCCAGGATTTGCCAAGGTATTTCCTCTATGAGGCAACTCCTGGTTACCTGGTTACCTAGATGGATATGAGTAACCGACAAAATTATCGGAATACTAAAGTAGTAACCTGTTTGTGAATTACAAAACCTTCACTACCGATAGGGGACCACCCACTTTGGCCATGTCAATTGCGAGTAGTATATAATTTTGTCCGCCACTCATATGGATACCTAGCAGACCTAGCTACCCACTTAACGATTTCATTGACTTCGTCGTAGAGGGGGTGCTGCCAACGGTGCCAGGTGCTAAAGGCTCTGATGAGCCACGGCGGTTTGTTGTGCCGGCGGCGTGGCCTGGAGATGCTCTTCCCCAATGCAGGCCAAGCTGCAGGGCGGCAATTAAGGGCCATGGGGAACGGAGGATGAAGATAACCAGAAAAAAAGGGGATGTATACCATCCAATCCATCCAACAAGTGATAAGAACCTGCAACAAAATTGAGGAACTGAGGGGGGGGGGTAGTTTCACAAGAATATTGCTGTGCCAATGGAAATTGTGTGCAGCTGCCCTCCAGCAATTGTAAGGTGGCTGTGGGTTTCTGCGCTTTGAGGGAGTTTCATGGGGGATGAATGCTCTTAATTACTAAGTATTAGCCATGAGCCTCGCCAAGGTACGGACTCGGGGTGTTGTCCGAATTCGTAGTCTATGGACCCAGGATTGTCGTTTTATTCACATCCCGCTTATACTATGCTTATCCAGTCTAAGCAAAGCACAACGACTCAACCAACCTGACCAGGGAAAATCACCATACACATTGCATATGTCATCATATTCATCATCTTCGTGATCTTGGATCACATTGCTAGCGGGAAGATACCATGACTTGTCCAGATACATTGATGATCCCACCTTGGTGCTGCCTGCAGCCTGGTGACAGGCTCCATCTTCCCGTTGAAGACTTCCGCAGAGGCCGGCCCCGGAGACCCCCATGGAGCATGGAGTATTTTCTGATGGGGATTGAACCAACAAAACTCCAGATTCATCCACAGAAGAAGGCTTCCTGATATAATCAATACAACTCAATACCGATGGGGATGTAGCCATGAAGGATCTACCAACTGATCTATGGCATTACGGGAAGGCTGCTTCCTTGGGTTCCCAAGTTTAAGAAACTCTCTGGACACCGAAATCAAGTGCTTCCCCTGTTTTTTAGCGGTGGATGGAGCCCCAGCGAAGGCCTTTTGGGAATATGTCCCAGCATTGGGTCAAGCCACCAAGACAGGCAGAAGCACTAAAGGAGCTGCAATCTTTGGTCCCCGAACCACCGCCACCAGAGGACTGGGGAATGGCCATCATTACAGGTGGTTGGTTGTTTTATTCAAACCACAGATGGGTTCAAAAAGCAGGACAACTTAAGTTGCAGGATCTTCACCTTTGCCCTCAAACGAGTGAGAACCCACCAAACGAGGTGCCTAACGTAGAGTCTTTTTATCCATTTTTGCACATTTGCACATTTTGTGGATGCTTGTTGGGCCCCTTTACAAACAACTGAAAGGTACATTCTCACACTTGGTTGAGTCACAACCATGGGCAAATCCCTTGCTTTGTCGGTCAAAACCGATTTCCAGCATCTTCAGAGCTTCCACTGAAAAGCGGAGGAGGAAGCTCCTGCTGAATCTGCAGAAGGATCATAGCACTTTCCCAAATAGTGTGTGCCTCAAAATTTGCAATCCCCAAGCCAATGATTAGATATTGTGTGATTCCCAAAGTTGAGGCAGACTTAGCACTAGCCAGCGGCCAGTGTTTCACGAGCAGAGAACCTCTGCTTTCGTGCATGTCCAGGTGTACAAAAACGGATGCTGCAAGGATCTAAATGACTGAAAAGTCTTATTGAGGTCAGCAGCCGTTGAGGAAGTTGTTCTGAAATGTTCGAGACAATTTGTCTTCCGTGGTCTTATTTTGCAGTTTCTCGGTTTCAACCTCGTGTCGACTGTACAGAAACCGCCGAACGTTGCGATCCATTCTGCGCAGTCGGAGAAAGGGTTTGAGAGCTCCAGCGATCTGGCTTTGGGTTTTACAAATAAAACAACGTAAAACATATACTGTATATATAGATTCCCACCGCAATGTGTGCAAGGTCTTGAGAGTCGTCTAGTAAATCCAGATGCAGGACAGCACCAGTTATCCACTTACAGCTCCATTCGCAACCGGTATACGCAGAAATTTGGCATAAATGCTCATATTCCATCAGGCTATGTCAGGCTGTGCAACGTCCATGTCACTTGCTGCCGCTCCAGTGCCGTTTTTTCCCTGGAGCCAGGGGGAAGGGCGGGGCGATGGCTAGCCTCAGCGAAGAGATGGTGGGGGAAATCAAGGAGGCCTGGGGTTTTCTGAACGATCTCTTGTTGTTACGCCAGGAGTTCATGTTGTTTCCTGCTGTTTTCACTTGTTGGGCATGGATCAAAGGCTAAAACCCAGATCACTTGTTAGATTTGGCCATCCAACTCTTGGTACCCTGTTTCTTGCTCATACCTGTACACATGACTGACTTACCATCATTTTTTTTTGTAACATGTACTGTCTATACATCTACAATCGAGGTAAAATCCCTCACGAATTGCCGCGCGTACTAGTAGGGTCCAGAAAATTGGATCATTTGACTTTTTTCAACCCACATTTTGAAAACCATTGTTTTTTTCAGGATGTGATCCATATGTAAACATATGTATATATATATATATATAGATATTTATTTATGTATATACACTTACATAATAATACGCATATATGTCTATCGGGATGTATATGTATGTATAGGATTATACTTTTTGTGACTCCCCTCGGGCGCTGAGCAACTCCATGGCCTGGACGGGATGCGATGCGATGCTCCGATGCTCCAGGCCTTTGAGCTCTTCGCGGGCTTCGGTGGCAGCGACACCGTGGAAGCCAAGAAGCTGGGCACGTTGGTGGCGTCCTTGGGGATGAACATGTCTGATGAGGATGGGATGCGCTGGTGTCCTTAATTGAACTGGTGAGCAGCTTATTATACATGTATATACTATATATATATAGTATGATATAATATAACATAATACAATATGATATGATATGATATGATATGATATATATAATATGATATGATATGATATAATATAGTATAATATAATATAATATAATATAATACAATATAATATAATATAATATAATATAATATAATCATATAATACAATATGATAAACTATAAGTTAACATAATATAATATAACATAATATAATATAATATGATATGATATAATATAATATAATATAGCATAATATAATACAATATATATGATATGATATTATGTGTATATATATATATTATATGATATGTATATGATATATATATATATACATATTTATATATATGTATGTCATGTATATACAATAACATATATAATATTATATGTAGATATCTAAATATGCATTTTAAACGTATCTACAGATTTCCAAATCTCTACAGATCTATATCTCTGTAAAGCAAATTTAGATAGAGTCGAGTTATAGGCTGAGGTTGGTATGACAAGTCCCCATTCTTTTGGGATGGATTGAACCATGTAATCAGGAAACATGGGTAGGAAACTTATCAATGATGGGATGCATTTGACATGTGTGCAGGTTTGGCTAGCCCAGCACACTCAGAAGTCTAAGATGGAACCAAAGGGGACCCCACAAATAGCCAATTCCAGAACCGGAAAACAATCGTTTAAAGCCATGTCTTGGGGTTTAGAGTTCGTATTCCCAGTTGCCTGATTCAGTGGAAGACTGGTGTTTTGCTTCGCCTTGCAATGACGACCTTTTCCACTTCCGCATCATAATATGGGTACCCAAAAAAACCCACGGTTAATTTAATCATAAATTTCGAATGTAAACTGCAATTTTTGTGTATCCCCAATTTTCAGACACACCCAGAGGTTTCGGTACTTTTCTGGGAGTATTTTGCAAACAGGGCCTCACCAGCGAAGAGAGGCGACCATCCACGGTCCACCTCGAGGGATGCTCAAGAGTACAGTATGATGTTTCTTATTTGTTCATTTTTATTTTTAGAATTACTTTTCCAATAATTCTCTTTATACCCCTTCCAACATTCAGTAGATTAAGGTAGGAAAGTCCAATCGAAATCTCAAGGATCACAACAAGCCTCTGGGCAGGAGCTTGCTGCAACACGAGGCGAGGTGGCGAGTCTCGGTGCGTATTGCTAGGCTTTCCACAGATGTTGCCGAGTGACATCAAACTGACTCCGATGGTCACCCACTTTCTGCCTTGATCATTTTAAGGAGAACTTATCACTATAGGCCACAGATGGAAGAAAGGCCAGAGATCCGAAAGCTCAGGAGAGACAATGTGATCCGCCTGGATGACTTTTTGGTCTTCATGGAGAAAAGGATACAAGAAGACCACGTTCGACAGGAGGAAGAGCTCCGAGAGGTCAGCTGCGATAGTGATGTTCCAAGGGTCGGTGGGTTGGTCCTGATGTGCCCAATGACACCCTATGCGACATTACATACATGAGATACATGACATACATGAAAAACATGAGATACATGAGGTACATGACATACATGACATCTCTTACATGACATACATGACATCTCTTACATGAGATACATGAGATGCATGACATACATGAGATACATGAGAAACATGAGATACATGAGGTACATGACATACATGAGATACACGACATACATGACATCTCATACATGAGATACATGACATACATGAGATACTTGACATACATGACATACATGAGATACATGACATAGATGACATACACGACATACATGATGTGCATGCAATACATGCCATGCATGGGATACATGAAATACACGACGTACATGATGTGCA
Source organism: Symbiodinium sp. clade C Y103 (assembly GCA_003297045.1). Classification (NCBI taxonomy): domain Eukaryota; class Dinophyceae; order Suessiales; family Symbiodiniaceae; genus Cladocopium; species Cladocopium sp. clade C. Next base: position 7,895 of record BGPT01001567.1, read on the forward strand.
TGCCATACATGACATACGTGAGATACATGAGATACATGACATACATGAGATACATGACATACATGAGATCCATGACATACACGAGATACACGACATACATGAGATACATGCCATACATGACATGCATAGGATATATGACATACATGACATTTCATACATGAGATACATGACATACATGACATACATGACACACATGAGATACTTGACACACATGACATACATGAGATACATGACATACATGAGATACACGACATACATGATGTGCATGCCATACATGACATATATGGGATACATGACATACATGAGATACTCTACATACATGCCGTACATGAGATACATGAAATACATGACATACTTGGGATACATGACATACATGACATGACATACACGAGATACTTGACATACGTGACATACATGAGATACATGACATACATGAAATACACGACGTACATGATGTGCATGCCATACATGACATACATGCCATACATGACATACATGAGATACATGACATACATGAGATCCATGACATACATGAGATCCATGACATACACGAGATACACGAGATACATGAGATACATGAGATACATGAAATACATGAGATACAAAACATGCATGACATACATGACATACATGACATATTTGCGATTGATCGATGATTGATCTGATATGTCTTTCTGTATTTTGTTTCTTTTCTTGCAAGTTCGCCCTTTCAGGTGCGAATGGGAGGCTATGTATTCACATTTTGGATGAACACACAAGCTCACAAGATATTACCCTTCCTTGCCGAAGTGTACTTGCAGATTGTCGTGATCAATGTTTACGACACACACACACACACAGACACGTACGTAAATAAGTCACCAACTGACTGGCTGACTGACTGACTGACCAATTGACTAACCAGCGAACTAACTAGCTAGCTAGCCAATTAGCGAACTATTCAACAAACCAACTAACTGATGCGCTGGCTATTTGAATGACGCAGACTCCAAAGGGTGTAGTACATCTCTCTGTGCCCAATGCGTGTTTTTACAAACTGTAGAACAATCTTGTTGGTGCATTGGCGTGGCATTTGCTCCAAATAGTCGCTTGAGTTTGTTAGATACGCTGCATGGTGGAAGGACATTGACATTTTTTTTTATGCAAAGGAAAGAATAACGCATAGTATATGTGACATGTAGACAATACATTTGATGCTGCTTTTGACATATGGTACATGATTTGAGTTTTTGAACTTAGATATTTTAAATGGATCTACTTGCTCACAATTGTTTCTGCAGTATTCCCTGCTTTTGAAACAACATAAACAACCACAACACAAAAGACGACGCAAAAACATCATATCAATCAAGTACAACAAGCAACCTATGGTTTTGTATTGAAGAAAGTTTCAAACGACAGACCAATTGGCAATATGGTGCTGTCCTTGCGAGGTCTTTAACATGCTGGACAAGGATGGCACAGGATGGATCAACATGTCGGATCCTTGATGGCACAGGAGGGTCATAGATGTTGGGGGTGGATTGAAGCATACTGTGTGACACAAAAAGTTTGTTAAAGGGATTGCTTGGCCTTACAATATCACAATAATGAGCAAATCCTGAGTTCATCTAGTCAAAACCTCCAAGATTTGGTTTCCTGCTTCTGGCGTGGAGTGGCTTGTGCCTGGAATAAGCGGTTTAGCGTTTGATGAATTGCTGCAAAGTGATGGATGCAAAGCCTCCAGAGGAAGGCCCTGGGTAGGGACACATCAGAAGTGACCGGGTCAATTCCCGCGCCATGGCTCCAGGCTCAGGAAGCCGCGGGGCGTCCCCGGTGGCTGATATTGCCTAAGCCTCGTTGCATTTTAGCGCCTACCTAAGCATATTCTCCATAAATTGCAGTGGTTCGAGCCTTAAACTGAAACCTTGAACAAGCCGCAAAACCATAAAAGAACCCAGGTGAACCAAACCTAAACCTTAAGTTTGCAGTCTACACTAAGTAAACCTCAAACCAAAGTCCCCTAAAAGAACCCTGAATGAACATTAAACCAACCCTAAATACCACCAAGTCAACAATCCGAAATCAACCCGAAGTAAACCATACGCTCTATCTGTGGGTAGTAGGCTGCATAGATTGCACAGTCTGCTCCTAGATAATTGCCCAGCACGCAGGCTGCATACGTGGTGTGTAATCTATTGTATAAGCGGGCAGTGTACAAGCTCCGCAGGTGGCACATACCCAATATGTATCTACAGACGGATGCATAGAGAGTCAAAGTAGTTGATAGGTACAAAGGTATACAAAGGTACTAAATAGGTAGAATATAGGAAGAGAATAGAATTACTGTAGATAGGCAGTACAAAGGCATGATACCATAAAGGTAGTATCACGGTACTATATGGGTAGTATATAGGTACTACATCGGGACTGTATAGGAAGTATAGAAGTACAAATAGATGGATATTTGATATAGGTACTGTACATGGGTAGCAGGTAGCACATACAGGTAGAGTACAGGCACGGCTATACAGGCCTACACAGCATGGAAGTTTCGAGGCAATCTAGTTTTTAGATGTTTATAGGGTGTGATGGAGGACAAGCAGTTGGAGGGTTTGGAGGACTGGGGAGGGGACTAGGATCACACATATTGTTGTATAGTTTTTGCGCAAACCACGTTGTACACGAATTCAATTTGTTGCCATGGGATCTTCCACCCAAAAACGCAAGTCGAAATAGCTTTGTTGCAGACAAGAGAAAGAGGCTTGCCGCGGGCCCAATCTTTCGGGGGTCCTCTTTCCACTCTTTCCATGCGTGATCGGATCTCCGTCAACTGGGTCGACGGTGGCTTCAACGCAACGAGTTTACTTTGTTTTTGTTTGCACTGGTTTCCTGGATCTTTGGACAGCTTTGCCCAGGGTTCCGCAGGTTTCTCGTTGTCCTTTTTCTAGCGTGATTCTTGTTTTTTAGGATAGGCTCCGTCATTTATGTTCTGAAATTCAAGGAAATCCATGACGTCATGGCGAAGCTCGGAAGCGGATTGGAGGGCAAATTTCCAGATACTCCCAGAAGCAGCCTAGCAGCAAACTTTAGCTGGGGAGAAAACAAATCAAAGCAACCGGCTAAGCAACCTCTGAGAAATCCATCCAGGGCATTTTGTTCGAGTGGCTTAAGTTTGGTGGCACATGATCTCTTGGGCACGTGCCACTCACTGGCATCAGCGTGGTCAAAAATGTAGGATAGTCAGGAGTCGGAGAAGATCTGTTCAGGAGCGTTTCATGCAGCAATGGCTGAGTAATTGTCTAGGCACTGCAGCATCATCAACATAAAACAAAAGCAACCAGTTGAACGTGTGTTTTTGTGAATTTGCCATGTCAAATAGTCTCAGAATCTGCAGTGATTTTGGCACCGGCTTTGAATCTCCCAAAATACCATGGTGCCCAGCTTGTGACATCTGAGTCCCCAGGTGAGCCTCCTCAGAAGGAAAATTGGGTTGACTGGGAGAAGTTCAAAGAGATGCTAGGACCCTAGGATGATCATTGGATGATCCATGGATGATCCTAAGATTACAGGGATGAAGTGCTCAATGGACAGCTGAGACCCATAGAAGCCGTGTTGTCAACGGCTGTTGGCGCAGCGCGCCATTGTTTTTGAGCCCCACCCAGTGTCATTGGAGGCTTCAGAAATTCTCGGACATGCCAAAGGCTAGTTAGTTCAGTCATCCCTTAAAGTTGGCTTTCAGAGGTCCTCGCAAAATTTCTGTGCAACAGCACTTGAAATACTGCAGAAGAGTAGGGAAGTTCACTGAAACATAGCAACTTTGCAACTGAGCGCTGAAATTTGACAGCAGGCCACAAATTTTGGCCCAACGAGTACAGTATTCAGTATTCAGTAATACTTAGGAATTATTCAACTCTTGTGCCCATGAGTGACTGCACCTCATAGAACCTCCAACGATCGTCTGATGGCCATCGGTGAGGGAGGTGGGTGGGAGCCGACATTTTAAGCTGGGCCCCACACATCCTCCACCGGTGCTGCTGCGAGCTCCACAAGCCTCCCAAAAGGGAGTTGAGTGTGATGTGTTGGTCATTTAGAAAAGGCAATTGATATCAGCGGATCTGTCCAATGGTTGGAGCTTTGCACTGAAATTCTTGTCCGCAGGCACACAAGTGGTACATCTTCCCTGGCATTCCGCATTGGCTCGGCTCAAGTGTGTCGACATGTCAATCTGCGCTCAAGGGTGCTGAGGCCAGGACAGCTGTTTCGAATCTAGCAAGAGAAGGAGTGCCATATAGTGCCCATGGACCAGTTCTGAGCAGTTTGTACGCAGACCCATGGGCCACTCTATTTCTACATGCTGAGCTGCAGGTGTCCAAAGTGATGCATGGAAGGAAGGCCGCCTGCACCTTGAGAGGCGCGCCACTCAGGTGGTAACAATCCAGAGCTCCAATATCTGTGGGTCAAATCAAGAGACATCTTGGTTGTCAGTGGGGTGTCTGGTTCGAATCATGTGACTCCCAGTGCGATATGTGTCTTTTTTCCCGAGAGCGTCTGAGCGAAGGGTTCTTCTAAAAGTTGGATCTGCATATCTTCACATCTTCACATCATCACATCTTCACATCCTCACATCTNCACTTGGATCCAGTCTCTTGCAAAAACTTTTGGAACGCACAAGCATGACCTTGACTATTGGTTTCTAATAAGTGTCTTTTTTGCCAACATCTTGGCAGCCCTGGCTGTCCTCTTCGAAATATCGGCTTCAACACGTGGGTGGTCTCGTGGAAGCAAAAGATCAGTCCTGACTGGATGAGGCAGGAACGTGAACCTAAGAACCTTCAACTTTTGACCATTGAACAACCTCCCAATGTATCCCAGTGTCAATTTTCCATCAGCAAAGAAGACAAAGTATAAAGCAAAGGTTCCATGAGGTTGTGGGGTCATGCTTGACCTTTTCCAAACTCGCGTCAAGAAAGCCTTCAAAGTCATCTAGCGCCCTGGGAACCATCAGATCTCTTCTCAAAAGGAAGAAATAG
>BGPT01001567.1:18918-133428 GCA_003297045.1 Symbiodinium sp. clade C Y103
TCAGGCACCTTACGTAAGCACTCCCGATCCATAGTACGGATCACCGCGGAGCGATCCATACCCGATTATTGACCCGCACCCATATATATATATATATATTTATATAATATCCTTATAATCCCTCCAGTTGTCACCAGATTATCATTTAATTATTATAGTTTTTATATTCTTATAACCACTGACTATATTGTTTGGAATCCCTATTGTTGGTAAAACCTCCATTTTTCCTCACCATTCTGTACCGCGAGTCGACCGGTGACTCCTCGGCACCTCGGCAAGGTGAGATCGCCGGCAAGGCGCGAAGCTCCATGCGGACGCAGGCAGCGGCTGGGGATGGCGACTCCAAGCGATCAATTTGGAGGGTGATTTTCGAAAAAAATGGAGGATTCGCAAAGCGAAAATAATGGAGATGTCACCAAGCAACATGGGTATTCAGCCGGCCAAATTGTGGGTATCAACATGTTTTAACCGGCCAAAAAAACATAAAGAATGAGGGATTTCACCAAGCAAACAAGTGGTATTTAAGCCACAAGGTAGAATGGGACAACGCAATCCCCCAAAGATTCAGTTCGGGACTCCAAGTCATGAATCGATCCAATACTAAACCTGGATTGCCAGGAGACTATTTAAATCTTAGGTAGAAGGGATTATATAGGATGATCCTAGAACTGTGGCTCTGACCATCAACATATCCTTTAACCACCATTTGCAGATCATTTTCCGAACGGTTTTCCCCATGTGTTTTCCACATTTTTCTGCATGTTTACCCTAGGGTAAATCCCCATTCATTCCAAATCAAATCCTCTTCAATCACTATGAAATCCCATGAAATCACCATTGAATCAGCATTAGATCGGCATGAAATCAGCATTGATGTTGGTAAAACAATGATAACCCATTGCCAAATGGGTGGTTTATGAATGTTTTACCCACATTAAACCTTTAGCCTAGGGCAAATTCCTCCAAACAAACGTTTCATCCCTGTCACACCTCAGCAGTTCTCAAAGAGGCCATTGAGCACTCGTCACAGCCCGAATGGACTCTCGTCACTGATGAAGAGCTGGTGATATTTTTTATCCCATGATAATCCCACTATTTACAGCTGGTGTCATAGATATCTAATATAATAGGTACCAACTGGTGCAGGATTTCGCAACCATCCACAGTATCAGCTTCGAAACTCATACAAAAAAGGATAGAACAGGCCAACCATGAATACTATGAAATATTCACCATGAAATATATGATATCTTACCAAACCATATAGCTATTCACAGTGAATATATGGGAATGGAAAATTCATATATAGTAATGTGGGAAACCCAATACTTAGTAAACCATCCCTAAAATCACCATACATGGGCGGAATGGACAATTCATAGTATTCATAGTGTGAATATTTCGCAATTTCAAATTCCATTGTTACCGAGAATTGGGGGGGAAATGTGCAGGAACCCACCAAGGTAAAACAAGTAAAACAACGAGTTTCGGCAGGAAACCAATCCATTGTTGACAGGAGCATGGTCTCGAAGCCTCACGCGTAAAGGATGATCCCTAAAGTTGGTGAATGGTGAGCAAACTATGGCGACGACCTCCATCAGTTGGGAGAGAAACCCTATAACTATGGGGATATATGCGCTTGTGACTGGAACTGCACATTCAAGTACAGCAAGGGGAGCCTCCAGCTATGTTTGTTGTTCAAAAATCCCATATACATAGTTGAAACTACAGAACTAACCACCACAAAACCAATTGTTAGCCTTTGTAGTACAGTTATAAACCAATTTACATATCTCAAACCGTGGCCCTTCCTTTTCGTAATCGCCCTTCAAGGGGCCGGGCTGTCACCTGAGGAACTACGAGAGACAGATGAGAGGTTTTAAAGAAGGCCTGGTTGGGAAGGGCGGCTGGTTCTGTGGGGAGATCTCCGTCTCAACAGGGGGTGATGAAAACATCAATACTTGGAGGATCATCCCATTTACAAACTGCTGCATAATCCTAGTTTGGAAGTGCCCGTTTCGTTTGTTATCTCATAATTCAATGGCTTATAACTATGGTTACTAAACTACCCAGTCACGATTAGTAGGATGATCCTCCAAGTGAGTATGCAGTGTGAGGCTTATGAGGACCTAAACCTTGTTGGGCCTCCTGCATGCCGCTTTCGACGCGTTGAACATGTTCAAACCTAAATTTGATTGTGGCGCCAAATTCTAAGCAAGAATTGTGAGCAAACACCCATATGTCAGAGTTGGTAAACTCCTCATCGATTTATCAAGTTGATTAGATATTCCATTATAATCATTATATCCCAATTCTATCTCCATGTATAGATGATTCAGCTATCATATTGAGTTGTTTACATTGATCTTAACAAGTTGGTTATATCATATATTATATGTATACACCATATATCTCCCACATATATTTGCATTATATGCCCAGTATTTCCTCATTACATCATCATTTTCGTTGTTGAAGCACCATGTTTTCACAACTCGGAACCAGGTGAGTCGCTGGTGTTTAAGGTGCTGCAGGACAACAACGGCAAGGCGCGGGGCGGGGGTCGCCTGGGGACGCGGGTGGGGCAGTGGAGCCACATGTTTTTTTCAGGGCGGAGAAAAGGGGGGGAAAAAGATGGGAGGACCTGGTAGAATCTACCAGGAAGAATATGGTGTTTGAGATGTTTTTAGATGTTTTTGGATGTTTTAAGATGTTTTAAAGAACAACACTTGGCGTTTCATATGGTTCAATGAGAAGAATTCGGGTTAAAACCAACTATGGGAGTCCCAACAACAACAACAACAACAACAACAACAACAACAACAACAACATGGTTTGAACCAGCAAACACAGGGATGGAACCAAAACATGAGGTTTGGAGGAGAACAACTGGGTGGGGTTAGCGAAGAGTAATGGGGAGAGTTTTCCCAACAAACCGTGGGACAAAACCATCTCGCATGGGGATAGAAAAACTAGAAACCATCTGGTCGTTCCAAAGATATCTATTTTCCAGCCCTAGCCCTAGCACCGATGGTAATTTTTGGATGCTATGGAACCACCTATCAGGTGCCCAAATGAGTTTTTCCTGGCCTGAGATGGATACGGGATGATACTGTGGATAGAAATCCTGCACGACCAAAAGAACGGTTGAAACCCTATTCTATAAATCATGGGAATCTTACCCTCTGGTAATCAAACATGGCTGGCTGGAAAATCCACCATTGAGTTATAGAAAAAAAACAGCTACAAAGCTCCATTTAGTTCGGGGTTTTCCAATTGCCATGTGGCTGACTGGCGGAGGGTACCACTGATCAACTGGTGGATTTCGCAGCCATCCACTGGTGCTGGGTTGACTCATCACGTGGATCGTCAGGATCAACTGCTTATGAGCAAAGTCTTGAAGTGTGAGGACACAACCGGGCGACCACATTTTGCCATTCCTGGTATAGCCTGGTGGATTCCGACGCAAATCCTAGGTCAATATAAGGACTTAACCATCAACTATAGTGGTTTTATGAGGTTTGAAAAAAAAGAAACATATAAGGGATACATGATGGTTGATGGGTTATCATAAAGGATGATACTACCGTATTTTCTCGGGATTATGATGACCCATAGTAGAGAAACCTATTAACCAACTAGTAGAATGAGATGGGATAGGGGTAGTTTTAGTGGCTCATTTGGTAAAATATTCTGACCATTGTCAAATCTGACCGGCAAAGAATCCTATCTCCTGTTTATTTTGAACTCCACCATGGTTAATGGTCCCCAATGTATGGACTTATCCCCCACTAAATCCAATGGTTTCTGGGGAGTGTTTGATACAAGTGGGTGAGGCGATTAATTGAATCAGTGGAGCCTGTCAAAACTCAAAACCCTACGTATCTGGGTGAATTGTATAACTTCACCACGACATCACCGTGGCGGTGTAAGGAGAACCTCCCCCAAAATCCCGGTCTTTTGGATTGGTGACTTTGAGTTTCAATCCGGTATTTCTGATATGAGTGTTTCTGAAACAAGGTATCCCAAAACTCGTGGATTCCACGTTTCAAATGGCCAATATCTTGGATAATAAGTTGGGGTTCCCCATTCGACTCGAATCCTGCGTATGATGTTGCTGGTTTTATCAGGTCTCAAGCTGGGAAAATGCTTCAATGATGTTTGCTTATGAAGCCCATGAATGATTACTATAGTTATAAATCTACCATAAACCGTACAGTTGTTGGAGTTTCTGTAGCCCCTAAACTTACATAGCTGTCACAAATCAGCTATAAATCCGATACAAAATCATCCTTTGTGTTGGTTAATGCGGCATTTCTTATGGTTTCTATCGTTGAATCAGATAAATCAACTATATTCACCGTCATTTTTGCCACTTAGTTAACTTATCACAATTTTCCCATGGTTTCCGATGGTTCAAGGCCCACCTTTGTACAGAAAGCGCCCGGTCTTTTTCAGGAGTTTTACCCTCACGGCTTTGCTGGAGAGTTGGACCTAGTGCCAGAAGGCGGTTGTCAAATTCTCGGAGGGGGCTGTGTGACAACTGAGAGAGCTTTAGATGGGTAAATAAATCATACTATAGTTAATCAAAGGTAATATAGTTGATACTGCCTGTGGATGGAAGAAATCCTGCACTACCTCGGACAGTTGAAGCCATATAGATAATGGGATATCAACTGGTGCAGGATTTCTTCCATCCACAGCATGTTTGAAAATAGATACCATTGTTGGATGGAATCTATCTACAGTTTAAATCGCAATATAGTTTACATCTAATAATTAATCAATGATAATGAAATACTATAGGATACTATAGGTGATTAGTATGAGAAGTATGTTATTTAATGCTAACAAACATACGATAATCGATTATGATGATTTTATATACCTACTTTAAAATGGTAAGATGGTTCATATCAATAATCAATGCTACTACACAACTAATCACTAGTTAATTCTGTAGTGTGAACAAGACTTGGTACACAATACTATAAATAGGTGAATATATTGCTTGTATTGCCCACCTTAGAACAAAAACAAATCTTTTGCAGGAGATCTAAGCTTAGCATAGAAAGCAACGATGGAACCCCAAAGCGCTATTTCCATCCATTTCCAATATTTGTTTGGCTGGACACCATGTGCTGGGTTCCAGCTTAGTTTTAAAAAGGGTGGACTTGGATAAGGTTTCATCATTTACGCAAGGATAGTATAGCCAATCATCATCAAATCAAATTGATATTTTGCTTGCTGTTCCTGGGCAAATGGGCCGGTGAGCGGCAGCTTCATGTCTGTATTTTCCCCACAACTGGTTATGAAAGTATCGCGGAGCATCTTTTCTGTATCCAAGGTCTCGCATGTTAGATAGTCCCAAAGATGCCCTGGAAAAAACAAAACAGATGTTGGTCAGTTTTGGCATTGAAGCATCTCATTTCCCATGGTACACAACTTCAATCATACCCTGGATGACCAGAATTTGCGGATGAACAACCATTGGATTTGAATTTCCAATCTTTTCAGTTTTTAGATGAAACATGATTTAGATGTTGTAATTGTGAATTCCAAGATTTCGACAATATTCATCCACGGTTGAGAGTAAACCATTTATGGAACATTTTACAGGACATGTCTATTTTTTTGACTCTCGCACCATGTTGCTCTCGCAGCGGCTCAACCTGAGTGAATTCGGTTTCGGAGCATGATACTGTGCTGAAGCCAATCTCAACATTATCCGGCATAATCACGCCCAATATGAGTACCATACGTTGACACTTGCATACGATGGCACAAATCAAGGAAATGTTGAGGAGGCTCCTGGATTGATGGGGAAACTCACATTTCCGGTGAAGATTTTCCCTTGAACCAATCCATTTACAGTATTAGTTGATTTACCTAGCTATCACATGGTGGATTTTCATGGATTTTCTATCGTTTTTTGCGTGTTTAGCATTGGATATCCAGTCTTGGACGGAAAAGCATGAGCTTCTCATGTCGTTTCCGCCAGGAAAGGGCATGAAGATGGATCCAGACATGAAACCTGTCCTGGAGGTGCTCATCAGTGACAGTGAGGCGCGGAACGAAAAAACGTGGAAAAACGGGCCATGGATGTTACCCTTGGGTTGTTTAACCTAGAACTGGAGAATCACCATGTTCAAAATAGATAAATCATTATACATCACTTTTATACATCGGTCATTTTCCACAGCTATGTTAAACAACCAGGGGTTAATCATCCAAATGGTGATATTTAATGTGGATAGAATAGGAATCTAATGGGGTATAACTTATAACTAACGTAACTCGAACGAACTTAATATGATATTTGGGACGTGTCTGAAAATTGGGGATTTACCTCCAAGAGATGGCAATTCTAATAGGGAGAATGATGTTCTGAAGCAAGTACTAGTGGATTTGGGGGTATGCTGTTTCGAGACAAATCCAGATGATTGTTGTTTCTGAATTAAATAGATGATTTAGATCAAATCTGCAAGAAAAATCCCCCAAATGAGAGCGGTAAAGCATGGTAAACATGAAACCAGGCCAACGATTGGATTGTGGATATGATATATCTATGATTAGATGGGGTTACAAGGTTACAAAGCATCAATTGGGGTCGCCTCCCTGGACCCAATCTGCGTTTCTTGACGTCTTTTTTCGCTTTACATTTGACACATTTTGAAACCATAGCTATGGAACGTCATTACTTAGGCAAATCCTCTATAAATCAGCCATTTTCCATAGCTATGTCAGTTTTCCCAAGACGCGTGGTCCTCCTGGTGGGTCAAATATCGCGGTCGGGTCCGACTGGCCGGCTTGTCCCTGTATGGGATGGCCAGGGCAAGTATCCAAAGATGATGCTGTCCGACGGCAAATTGGAGGCGGGGTCGCCCACGCACTGTGCCCAGTTGAAGCCTCCAGGTGCATTGAAGTTCTATAAGCGACCCCTCAGTCATGGAAGATGATGGCAGTTTATGGAAGTTTAACTTTGAATTGGTTTATGGGAAAACATGCAGGTTGCCACTATGTTTGGCTACCAGACATCAATGGTTTTCTGCATCTTTTCCTTTAAATCAACCCATCGCTAAGATACTGCACTACTAAAAACAACATCACAAAAACACAACAAACATCCAATTTGGGATGGTTCAGAAGCCTGGTAACATCCCATAGAAATGCTAACTGCTAACCCTCGAATCTCTCATAATTTCACCTTTTGCCTTGGCACATTACCTGTTTGTATGTAATTTCCTTATATTATTTCCATGGCCATTTTCGATGGCTATGTTAGTTGACAAGAAGGTCCATCCCATATATTCAGCTTAAGATTCGCCTGAAATCAACAGGCAAAGATTCATAAATCATCTCACATCCCATATTATCCACCTTTACCAGAAGGTACCCCCATTGGATGGGATTAAGTGAAAATCTTAACCGGAAACCACGGTCTTTCCCATGAAATCTAAGGGTTTCCGGTTTCAATTTTCCCTTCAACCAATTCAATTAAAGTATTTTTTTGATATCCGATGAACTCCCATTAAATCAACAGTTAGAATTATAAGTGTTATAAGTTGGTTTGTAGACCCATTAAATCCCATGAAATCCCATTAAATCTAATGATAACCGAGTCAAATCACCTTCTTGCTGGCAACGATTCGCCCGACGGACCCTGAGGTGCGAATCCTGGCGGCGCGAAATTTGCCGGCGGCGGACGTGGCTCGGAGCTGTTCGGACCACGGGGCCCCGAGAAATTCGGACCGTGGAAGGATAGAAACCATAGGAAAACCATAGGAAAACCATGGGAAAACCATAGGAAAATGGTGAAAACCATAGGAAAACCAAAGGAAAATGGTGATTTACATAGGAAAACCATAGGAAAATCGTGAGTTAACTAACAAAAACGGGGATTTCATAGGATTCTATAGGATTGATGGCCGATTTCCGAGAGCTTTAATTTGGTGAACATAACTTGGTGACCACTACTTGGGGGTGATTTGTTGGGGTGACAAGAATGGGTACGATACCCCGCCCTCCCCAAGTTGGCACTTGCGACTGGGAGAACAATGAGATGGGGATATTCATCATGTTTTATTAGTGGGGATATAGCTGGAAGTAGTGGGGTACCCCCTGGCAAATGGAACATCAACGTTTTCAATAGGTAAATCAACTATGAGATGTATATGGCAATTTTCTTTTTCTATGTTGAATTTCCAGACGGCAAACAACCCACTGAATATCATCGTTTTTGTATGTTTTTGTTTGGGACGGAATTGGATCACTACAATGGGATGAATATGGATGAATATTATGTATATACATGTCCTCTGATAAATTAACATAGACCCTGAAAATACACCATTTTGAGTGGAACCTAATCTTCCAACCCCTATTTGCCAGGGTCTATGTTAATTTAGCAGAGGGTATATGTTGGATATATATATATATATATGTATATATATATATAGTGGGAGGTATCCATTTGATTGGGTGATGTGTTGATAATTTTCCAATAGTAACGGGATATAATTGGATGATCCTCAGGAAACACTAGTGATATTAGTGATATGGGATATTATAGTAATGTGGGTAAAACAATAATAAACCACCCATTTGGGAATGGTGTATACCACCTATTTATGGTGATTTGGGGGATGGTTTATTATTGTTTTACTAACGTTATGGGATATTATAGTACAATGGGACAATCCTCAACAATTTATTTTGGACTTCCAAGAGCAATTGGATGATTTGATCGGTAGACATCTTGGATGATCAAGATTTCATGGGTCTATATATTTCATGATCAAATTTTCACCGGTCTATATATTTGATGATTGGATGACTAAGATTTAATTGGTCTAAACATTGGATGATTATTAGGAACTCTACATTGGATTAAGATCCTCAAGGTGTTTTTTTATTATCAATGAGTGTATGACTTCCAAATCTCATTCAGGTAGAGAAAAAAAAAACAGACACACACAGAAAGGGGAGGTATTGAGTGCTTCTGATTTCTTCGGTATCCCTTTTCACCATGGGTTTTCCGGTTGAAAATTAAACATGACCCATGACGTGGATGATAACTTTGGTATCCCCCGTTTGAGCCATAATACCCTCTGGTGAACTAACATAGCTAGTGAACATGGCCATTTATAGTGGATTTTCCCATTAAAAAGGGTGATTTTCCACAGCTATGTTAGTTTACCAGAGGGTAAGTTGGAAAATAACCTCCATCTAACTTTTAGATACATATATATATATATATATACATCCTGGTTGGAAAACCAATCGTTCGCAGACATTTGATATCCCAGTATCCTGGGGCAAACAGAAGTTAAGGTACCAAATCCACTGCTGAGTCATGATTTTTCTCATCATTTGATGGCCATAGATCCTGCTTGAATCCCACATTTTAGGACACACCCAAATATCATAGCCAGGTGGCAACATATCCCATGACATATGGGTGTGTCTGAAAATGGGGTATACCTCCAATCATAGGATTTTTTTATGAGGAAAAATGATGATTCACCATTGGGTTTAGAGGTACACTATTTTCAGACAAACCCATATGTGTATACACCCATGAAATGCTCTATGATCTCCACAGTCTTTGCCCACAATCCATTCTTGAATGTCAATCAAGTATATTCAACTACTTTCAACTATGGTCAATCGTTGATCCAATAGAATCCCAAATCCCATGAAGCAGCCATCAATTTATCTGATGTTTAGATATGTTTAGTAGATCCCATGCATCCCCACAGCACGTGGACTCTGAGGTCTACTTGTTGGCACAGGGTTCCTCAGATCCTTATGTCAGGTGCCAACAAAGTGCGGTTTTCGTCGCGTGGTGATTTGGTGCCTTGTGACGGGAATAGTATAGTTATGATCAATGATAATGACTATCCATAATATATTGTGATGTTGATAATCAAGAAACTATAGCTATCAATATATAATCCATAGTATATATTGAGAATAGTTATGAATAGTTATTATATTAACGAATATGCTTGTTGATAGTGACACTATTGATAGTCAAATTACTCTTTGTTTTTGCCTTTTTACTTATTTAGAACAATTATACGTTGGATACAATTGATATGTTCTTCATTTTCAAGAATAACTACATATACTAGTTCAATATCAAACAATAGTAGTTCATAGTAGTTCAAAATAATTTGCATTCGCTACAACAACTACAATGTATATTTTCATGATTTTAATGCGCATTAATGCTGACAACACTGGTGATGACGCAGATGTTGATCATGACTGTCTAGAAACTGGGCCCTACATTCAGCTGTTTTCAAGCCATACCCTCCAGTAATACGACAAAGATACAGAACATCCACCGGAAACGTCGATCATTTCCCGAACACCTTCCATTTTCCATACGAAACCCACAATTTTGTCGGCAAACTCTCCATTGGCCGAGCTGTCCATTGCCGTTTTTTTCAGCCACAGGTTATCATTGGATGTTTTTTTGGGAAAATCTGAACAGAAAACCATGGGATTTTCCCCAAAGGTAGGGTTTTCCCCATCAAATTTTCCCATCATTGGATTGGTTGATGGGAAAATTTACAGGAAACCCATGGGATTTTCCCATCAAAAATAGGGGTTTCCGGTTTCAATGTTCCCTTAAACCAATCCAGTGATCCCAACAAAACCAGTCCAATTTTCCAGGTGCGAGGTCCTCAATAAGCCGCAGAGTGGTCGTTTCCGCACCAAGACGGTGGACAAGTCGCTCTTTCCGCTGCTCGGAACCGAACGAACTGGGAGAATTCTAAAGAGGGCATGGTCCATGAAAAGAGATGGTCAAGAATTTTGAATAATGTTGGTAGAACAATAATAAACCATCCCCAAAATCACCATAAATAGGTGGTATAGACCCTTCCCAAATGGGTGGTTTATTATTGTTTTACCCACATTATGGCCATGAACAGGAAGAATGTCGCCATTTCTATCCCATTTTATGAAATAATCCATTTCTTCCGGAATCCCAGTTGGGATGATGAACAGGGATTAATACAGTGGTTAATATGGCCATTGATCAAGGAATCCTCAATAGCTATACCCCACATGGCACAGGTGATTTTAACAGCAGGGAACCCCCGAATCAACAATACAGTGTTTTTGAAAGTTGAAGGTTGGGGTTTCGGGATTCACAAATTCAACAAGCACGCAAATGGGTTTGTTTGAAAATCGGGTATCAACGATGATTTTTAGACACATCCAAGTATATCAAAGATATAGATGTAACCAAACAAAAACAAGAACCGAGTGAACCAAATTGAAAGCATTACTATTTCTACACTATGATTCAAATCATAATTCTGGTGATTTAGACTAGTCACTCTGCACCACCAAAAGCGGCAGGTTCTGGCCCAGCCAAGTCCCCTCAAAAGCAGTCTAACATAGTCCAAGAAGGAAGGGAACACTCAGAGAAATTACAGGAAAAGTGTTGATTTAATGTACCCAACAAAAATGGTGATCTAAGTAAATTTGGGATTTGAGCAACTACCAATGGATTGATTGTCCCTCTATATTTGGGGAAAACAACGGGTGTTCCCATGCCTTTTTTAGCGGCGGAAAAAGTAATCCTGAAAAGTGGTGTAAACTTTTGAGGGGCAACATTCATAGGAACTTATATGATATGTATATATGTATTAGATATAAATGTATCTACATACACGGATATGTGTCATACTCCAAATGCAATATTGGAGACAGTTATTTAGTTGCATATATTTTGCACAGTATACACATCTATACAAGCGTGTATCTATACATGTTTTTTATATAATATATATATATATAATATGTAATCTGATATAACATATATATATATATATAGTCATGCATGCATCATGTCTGAACAGATAAGGGTCACTTGCCGTGGCACCACTTCCCATCTGCCAAATTCTCAGAGTACCCCATCCAGCTGAACTCCTGCTGAGGGTTTGGAACCATCAGCACCGCATGCGTTGCTGGGCTGCGAATGTGGGGTTGGATGGCTGCGTTCCAACCGACTGTTGGTTGATTGCAGGGGGTTATCGACCTGCCTGGTTTATTTGGGATCATTTGGGAGCATGAACTCACAGTTCCGGGATGCCTATTAACCAACCGGTATTGAATGGGCTGGACAAGCATTGTTTATTTTGGCTGCTGTCAGAAAGCCAATCGTCGGATCAGTTTCGTGGACCGCTCCATTGCCTGCCTCAGGAGGATACGAGAAAGGGGACAATTTGGTCTTCACCATTTATGATGAGGCCATGGGAGCTTGGGATGTCTGTGGCGGCGAAATGGGGTACCACTACCACTACCGGGGCGAATTTTGAAGCCCCCCGGTGTCATCAGCTCCGTGGCTGGAAAATCACCGAACTAAATGGGGATGTTCCGCCCAGCTTTGCTGACACCAGTAATTCTGGGCATGTGCACTTTGGTCCATTGGGATTTGACTGGAGCGGAGGCATCCAGACCCATCAGATTGGGGGATGGCCATGGCAATCCATGGCATCATTTTCATAGGCTTGGTACATATCCAGTTAGGGGGAAAAAAACATGCTTTGACCATGGCAATGGCATGGCTCAAGGGGTGCCCATCGACTCCATCGACCAACAAAAAATGACTCTTTTCTTTGTGCCACGTTTATCCAGTTTGCGGGTGAAGTTGGAGCCGGATTTTCCCTTGCCGGGTCTATATTTGTGATTTTGACTCATTTTCTTGTGGTTTCAATCATTTTTTTGCCCTCTGATAATCAAACGTGGCAATGGAAAATACCTCATTTAAGTATAGAGGATTTTCCCATTAAACGCCATCTATAGAGGATTTCCAATTGCCATGTTTGATTACCTGAGGATAGATGTTCCAGCCCTATTTGGTATGATGAGTTCCAATCAATATTTTGCAGGAGGTTAGCTGAGGACACCAAATCCCAGATGGCCAGTGTATTTGGCTTCTGGGGTCCCAGACCTTTTGCTTTGTTTATGTATTCTATGCTGCATCATTGCAAAGACACAACCTTTTTTGTGGTATTATGCTTCAAACATCTGCAAACATGTCTTTATTATCTTCTCATCTTCTTCTTGGCCTGAAGTACCCTCTGGGAATTTTAAATAGCTATTGAACATCACACTTTTTAGTAGGTACATCATCTATGAATGGGCAATTTTCCATAGCCATGTTAAATAAACAGAAGGTATTTCTTGTTCCATCCCTAACTGACTCCGGTTGGTGAAGGTGGAACTACCAACCATCTTAGATAGATGGATAGCATATGATGCAATGTGGTAAACCAATAGCAAAACACACGTTTCGGAGGGTTTATGCCAACCCATTTCTCGTAAATTTGGGGATGGTTTCTTATTGGGTGTACCATATTTGTTGTTGGTAGAACTCCCATTCACTTGGGTTTTATCCCCACGAAATATCCGAGTCGCTTACGTAAATTACATCCGCCGTCTGTGACATTGCTGGTTGGCATCCCCATTCTATCCCCATACATGTGGCTTTGTTTGAACATGATATGAAAACCCCAAATCCAACTAATAAATCAGCATTTTCCCTCTTAATCATTGCATTTTTTAAGCTCCTCCATTTTCAGCCACACCCAACTATCATACTGTTGGATATTTATATATGGGGGTTTCCATAGATGGGGGTACCCCTAAATCATCCATTTCAGTAGGGTTTTCCATTATAAACCATCCATTTTGCGGATCCCCCATTGATGGACACCCCCATATCTATGAAAATTAGATCCCTATGATATCCTCGCCATTGTCATTCTATCGATTTACCCTCTGGTAAACTAACATAACTATGAGAACCATTTCTAATGGGAAAATCCACTATTTCTATGGCCATTTTCAATAGCTACATTTAATTACCAGAGGGTATCCAGTAACACCCCATGGATACATCCAATAGATCCCATCATTAATGGCTATGTTCAATAGCAAAAACGGTTCGTCGTTACCGGAGGGTATGATCTCCATGACCATTTCGGCAGGATCAGTTCACTGCGGATGATGAGCTGGGACATTGTGTCACTTGGCTGGGGATGGAGATTTAATGTCTGGCTATAATTGTCATTTATAGCCCATTATCAACCATCATGAACCATGATTATGGGTAATAAACCATGTAGGTTATAAAACCATGGTTTATTACTATAAATTATAAATTATTAATATCATGAACCATCATGAACCATCATGAACCAATTTGTTCAACGATGATTCACCATTATAAACCATGTATAAATCATGTAGGTTATAAATTATAAACCACTTACCCTCTGGCGATGACTAACAGTTCGCTATGGAAAACTACCATTTTTCATAGGGACATCATCATTATTATCATCTATTTCTATGGGCCATGGCTTCCATGGCGAACTGTCAAATAACCACCGGGTAGCAAACATGGGTTTGTCTGAAAATATGGTACCCCTCAATTCCAATGGATTAGAACCTCATTTCCACTGGTTATTTGTGGCTATTTGTGGGTATCCCCTATTTTGAGACAAACCCACATGGGGATCAATAATTGATTTACTTGACGATGGAGGTAGCTGATGATGGGAACATTGGAGTTGGGAAGTCTGAGTTGGATTTTCTGAGGATACCATCGGATTTTGTTACATAACTATATGCAAAATCAGCATGTTTAGTACTGCAAGTAAAAAATCAGTGAATCATCAACCTAAATTGACCACGGCTTCCAGTTCGCAAAATTACTAGAGGATACAGCTCCAAAGACTAACATGGAACCGCCAACATTGCGACCTACAAGATGATCTTCCACTTGGGCATCACCATTTTTGGGTCCCATGTAAGTTTTTAGGAGTGTAGAGTGCAGAGTCTCTCCAAAATGTACACAACCACTTTAAGGTTCTGCCCCCAATCAAGAAGATTATTTATAAATATATATTATATATACTCCTTGTATATATGATTATAAATATATATATATATATTATATATGTATATCGATTTGAAGATATTATAAACTCCGTCAAATTTAGATATACCATAAATTCCAACAGTTAACCTGGTAAACCTATATATTCATGTTTACCAACTTAGCAATTCCACGAAAAGTCGCACCACACTTTTTTCAGCACCTCGCGACGCAAAAAGGTGCTGAAAAGCAGTCAGTTCCACGACACGGGATTCTTGGGCGAACTACGTCTGGAAAACTGCGACGAAGAATCCTACCTCAAGGCGGTTGTCTGTGATGCTGTTGATGCTGTTGATGTGGCAGTTAGTTTTGGATGTCCCAGTCATTTTGGAAGTGATCGACATGATCCATATATGGAGTATCCCATTAAGGGGCTTAGATCATTGTTATCAATCAGATACGAACTGCCATGCACATCGGAGCAGATGCGGGGAGTTTGACGGAGGTAGCCGCGAAATCGCAGCATGGCCGATGGCCGTTCAACTATTGGGGTTACCTCTCCAGTGGGCCACACCCAGTCATGGAGGTTTCCTAAGACAGGGGTACCCCCAAAATCATCCAAAGTTAGACGTATTGAAACCCATGGTGACTTGGGGATCCCCCATTTTCAGACGCCCTTAGGGCTGGTAGATACCCGGGCGGTTCTTTTTATTGTCATGAGCACATTTGCAGGGTACAGTACATTCATGTTTATTTACCTTTTGAGGCCTTTACGAACTAACTCTTTTCCGTGATGGAAAAGTGGTTTTGAAGTTTGACATGACATAGTGGTTATTCTTCATGGACTCATATGACTATATAACCCAATGTGTTGCAATCATCATTTAACATAACAAGCAACTTATCTAAATCTTAAGTCAGTTTCAACAACTCATTATATATAGAGAGAGAGAGAGACATACTGTAGACTGATGTAACCCTTGTAACCACCCCCCCACCTCCCACTCAATCGCCAGGTCATAAAAATCACAAAAAAAACATAGAACTCACTGCGGGTATCTACCAGCCCGACACCTTTTAAGAAACCCCCAGATGAGCTTCTCTGAAAATAGTAATAAGGTGCTCCCACATCCACCAAGGGATGATTTTCCCTATTATTGAAACGGCCCAAACTGGAGGCTGATTAATTCATATTAATTCCCTATTTTCAGACACCCACATGGTCCATTCCCATATTTTCATCGAAGAGTTGCTGAATTGGTGGGGAGATTATTCATGGCAACATTTTCCTAAGGTATCACATGATATAAGCATGCGACATCATACAGGCCATGATCAAAAACATTGTTTGTTGCTTTCGCATCAGTTCGTGGATGGTCATTTGTTCATGAAGAGGGGGGGCCATTATAAGGAATAATTCATGATGGTGGGATGACCATACCCGAAAAAAACCATGTTTTGATCATGGCGCATATGAATAAGACCAGCAAACACCGGGGAATCTACAAAGATTGGAGACGCAGTCCCCAAATGGCGGTTGAAGATACCCTCAGGTAAACTAACATAACTATGGGAAATCACCACTTTTAATGCGAAAATTCACTATAAATGGCCAATTTCAATAGCTATGTTAGTTTACCAGAGGGTAATGCCCCAACCCCATGTGTCACAGCTGTGCAGGTCCAAGTGTCAAACTTTGAAGGCGTTTTTCACGATGGAGTCCCTCGGAAGAACACTTACGTTGCCGGGTATGTTGCCCGGGGTACTCGAAGTACTGCGACACGGGTAGAATCAATTGGTTCGTTGACGGAAAGGACTATAATGAATCAGATAACTAAATTTCGATGGGCTATGATGGGTTTAAGTCAAGAATTAGATAAATTACACAACATTTCATCAATTTTGCAGGAGACATGAAGGTTGCCATGTTTTTTTCTTTTGCCAGTAAATCTGTGGATTTTCTGTAGATGGTCTTCTTTTCAAATCCGGGATACATTTCCCAAGCCCAGGTGCAAGAAGAGAAAGAGGCGCGCTCTGTGCGGGGCTGGTGCCTCCCCGGGGGTGACGACTGCGAACTTGACATGCTTTGACCCGGAACTTAGGGACCTCAAAAAGATAGTTCTGCCTACTCAAACGAACCACTTTTGATTCACTGGATTGGTTGAAGGGAAAATCTTAACCGGAAACCATGGTTTTCCCCATCAAATATAGGGGTTTCCTGTAAATTTTCCCTTCAACCAATCCAGTGATTGTTGTTTTTTTTTCCTCCACTTCAAGAAACATCCAAAGTGGACAGTTTACATATCAGCCATGCGGTAGACCCAAAGCCAAGATTTGGTCGATGAGTGAACGAACGACCACATCATCTCTTTGCAAGTGAAAGATGAAGACTGTATAGCCCTTAGCAATTGCCCAGCAATTTTGTTGCCAATGTTCAATCCATTGGAGTACTGGAAAACACCAGGAACACATATATAAAAGCTCCATATCCTGAAGATTTCTTGGATTGGACAGGGTCCATTGATGCCCATCCCATCAAGATGCGGAGCTTTCCATCGAGTAATGGGGGTTATCCCCAAATCATCGAAGTTATTAGGTCAGTTTAGCCTCTAGTTATGACTAACAGTTCGCCATGGAAGCCATGGTCCATAGAAATAGATGATAAGAATGGTGATTTTCCTATAAAAGATGGTGGTTTTCCATGGCGAACTGTTAAAGAACCAGAGGGTAGTATTGAAAGAACCATGGTGACTTGGGGATCCCCCATGACTGAAGAGACCTAGATGTAAACCAACAATCAAAAGAGGACATCCTTCAGACTTTTAGAGTCCCAATACTCAAAGTAAGCCCCCCCCCCCCGGATTTACACACCTAGCTGAGAACTACTGTTTTTACAAACGGTTCGCTGAGAAATCCACCATAAATATCCAGAAATGGGCATCAATATATTCTTGGTGGCTCATCCCACTTGGGAAGTAGCTTATATCATATCCCTGGTGCCCTCCTTATCCCACATTAGATCACTACTGTGAACCAAACGCTGCGATCCGTGGGAAAATTGAAGTGCAAGGCCGTGGTGGTTCCCAGCAAGTTGCAGATGCTGAAGAACGGTCGGCGGCCCCAGTTGATCAGCTTTGCGGGAAGGGGGAGCAACAAAAAGCGGGGGAATCAGCTAGGATGTTGTCATTTAAGTCATGCTTTAGATGGGATACTATTGGGATATGTGACATAATTGGATATTGCGATATGGCTATGGCTCAAAATTATTCATTCTATAATTGGTTGGTTTATGTTAGTTTACCATTCAAAATGACCATTTTTGGTACCATAATTTTGAGCCATATCCATATGAATCATTCCATTAGTTTCGTTGCTCTTCTGCAACCTCATAACGGGTCCATTTGGTCAACTTCCCGTTGTCCATTTGGTATACCCAAGATTCGGTTCGAATAAACAAACTGATGATACCCTCTGGTATACTAACATAGCTATGGAAAATCACCATTATTTTTATATAATAGGTAAATCAACTATAAATTGGCCATTTCCAATAGCTATGTTAAATTACCAGAGGGTATATGTAATGTATCCAATTTGGTCATACTCCATGAATAGGGGTTTATACACCCTATACAAGGACAACGTAAGGAATCCCATTCCAAAAAAGTTGTGTGACCATCCCATCCAAAACACAGTGTGGTTTTATACATGGTGTTTGACCATGATACTGTTGGTCCAGAGTTTATAATGTGGTAAGCCCAAAGATAAACCATCACCAATTCTACTAGAAACAGGTCGTATTTATCAATCCAACATCGGAGGTGATTGATTGGATCTACCACAGTACTCCCATTTCCACCATTTCCCACCCCAACCTTTGTTGCGGTTGAAACTTTCCCATGGCACAGCCCTCTCTAGGACTTGGCATGATTTGTTCCCTCATCTGCGGCAGCAAGAAGAAGTGATCAGCCGCACCTTTGCCACGAATTTGGAGTTGTGTTAAGGACCTGGTGACCTGGCCCTGTCTTTGGAAAACTCTGGATTGGGATGGAATCTCTGTTGAAGATATTGAATTTTGGATACTGTATACATATACAACTAAACATGATATGATACGGATGTAGACATCATCAATAATAATCAATATTTGTAGATATACACACTATGTGAGCACATCATATAGATACTTACGTGAAAATTGTATACTTAATACTTAACGTGGATATGTGACTATGCAGCACATATCATATAGATTATATATAGACAGTATACAGCATTGAGGATACACTGTGAATCCCCAAGAAGTGTACATCCTCGCCCATCGCAACTCCAAGTCTGCAACGAGCGGCGTTCTCTAATGCCACATAGAGAAACAGGGAGGATTTCGCCGGGCATTTGCCATTTGGGGCTGGCAAGTTGCCTCAGCTACTCAGGGATATAGCCAACTAATTACAAGCAAACAACGGGATCTAACATTGTCTAAGAGCCAGAATGGTAGTGACATGGATTTCATCAGGAAAAAGGAAGAACACTATGAATGGATATTAATGGAAACCATCTGAAAGATATTGGAAAAAAAACATACAAAAACAGCATGGCTAAGCATGGCTAATGTTTGGCATTCCCACAAATGGCTAAGCAGCATGCCTTATTCTTGGACAAATCCACTTTGACCGAAATGGGGGTCATCACAGTAGCAGTAGTCACGAGGAAAAGTTTTTGACTCCTTGGGATAAAGTATCAAACGAGCTTGATGCGTCTACAATAAGCATTGCGTTCTGTGAAGCAAGAATATCTGGTGTTGCCCTGCTTCGATTCCTCCAAGTTTCTGTGTGATCTGCTTTGCAGGTTTCGATTAACCGACCTGTGGGCTGTGTGTCAAGCTGTGCAAGGATGTTGGACTGAAGATGTCTTGGCATTTGGTTCCATTTACTTGGCTTCTGAACAAGTTGATCTTTGGCCAAAAAAGGACTGGGCAAGGATTCTTCCTGGCTAGGCCATGCAGTTACTGGCGCCAAGATCCTTTTTTTTCGCTAGTTCAATCCTCATGTTTCATGGGTAGATCCATCTTTTGGCCGTTAAAACCCAAGCACCATGGTGTTTTTTTCCGGGACCCCACCTAAAGGTGATGTCCAACTGTCTGAAGCCAGAGACTTCTCAACTTTTCTCAAGTGGCTGTGGGTCAGTCGTCGATCGTCAGCCCTCCAAGTGGCTGGGGATGGCAAAATGATACACATTTTTCTGGTAAGTCACTGGCGATGGTGGCTATGGTTTTGGCATTTTACCCGAACCGTGAACCCGTTAACATAGATAGGAATTTCCGTTGAGTGAGATTACTTTTCTTTCTAAATGCCAATTTGGTTCAAATTCCAGCCAGCCATGTTTGATCATCGGAGGGTAACACGCAAACATATTCCATCTTTATTCAATGACTTGACCCATTTCCAATGTTTCACCAACCATCGTTTTGATCCATCGATTTTTACGCCACGGGAACTCTGGTGTTAGACCAGCGGCACCTTGCAAGCGAGCAGCGAGCAAAGCGCGACCACTTGAAGGATCATCCCATTGAGTGGTGGACAACCATGGATACACCATGGGTTTGTCTGGAAATGGGGTAAACCCTCTGGTAATTAAACGTAGCTATTGAAAATGGCCATAGAAATAGTGGATTTTCCCATTCAAAATGGTGGATTTCCCATAGCTATGTAACAGTTTACCAGAGGGTACCCGCTGTTACAGCCATTTTCATAGGGATAATGCTGATCAACCACTCGATGGAATGGGCGGTCTTCCTATTTTCAGACCCAAATACAAAGTTCCCCCAGGATTCCCCGGGAGTATCCCATGTGTAGATGGTTAGTTGATAACCCCTGTTATTGGTGGTTGAATCCTCCCCAGTTCTCAACCGTTTGGGGGGTCAAGTTGCATCATCTCATTACTACGCATGTATGTCATATACCCCATAGTGAACCCAAATTGCAGACAGTTTGATCAAGATTATCCCACAATTTTCCGTCATTATCACATTATTCTCACACAATTATCCCATAATTTCACCATCTATCCACTATATCCCATCAGATATTCCATTCCTATATAGTTGATACATGAGATATAATATATAGATATATATGATTATATAATATGTTATAATATCACTAGTTGTATACACATATATATATACATATTCATCTAGGTATGTATATATATATATATATGATGTCCCTGGTTTCTGGATGATCATTTGCCATGACACATGGGTCAAGTTGTGGACCTGCGTGATAACCTGTGCCAGGTCGTGATAACAATATCAAGCCGTCGGTTCTGTCGTTGTCTGAAGAGAGGTAAACCCCAAAA
Source organism: Symbiodinium sp. clade C Y103 (assembly GCA_003297045.1). Taxonomy (NCBI): domain Eukaryota; class Dinophyceae; order Suessiales; family Symbiodiniaceae; genus Cladocopium; species Cladocopium sp. clade C. Next base: position 40,184 of record BGPT01001567.1, read on the forward strand.
CCATAAAGTATACCACATAGTCCATAGTTTATTGACAAGACAAACCTTTTTGGCACACCCCGTAGTTTAGAAAATTCAGAATCTAACTAACGTATAGATATATGATGATATATGTATAATCTCTGGTAATCAAACGTGGCTGGCTGGAACATACCATATAAATGGAGGTTATAGCTGGAAAAATCATCTATAAAAGGGAGATTATCCATTGCCACCTTTGATTACTAGAGGGTAAACTACTGGTTGATTGGTGAGTTTATTACGGGTTACACTATTTCATTTATTAGGGATTGTGATAACTCATAGCTAACGGGAAACCTATCAACGAACTAGTATAATAATTGGTGTATATGTATGTATGTGTATCTGTATGTATATATATATATAAAAATACACGCGGGAAAACACGGGGTATTTTTCAAAGGCCCACACAACCCTGTGGTCGACTAAGATAGATATTGTAGGGCTTCGCATACCGGCGACGCCGCAATGGTTGTGGCTGTTGTTGTTGTTGTTGTTGTTGTTGTTGTTGTTGTTGTTGTTGTTGCTGTTGTTGTTGCTGTTGCTGTTGCTGTTGTTGCTGGTGGTGCTGGTGCGGCTGGTGGTGCTTTTGGTGCATCTTGCAATCATCTTACCACACATGTTTTTTTAACTCATTTTTAAGGCCAAAAAATGGTCAAATAAGTGGCGTTTTCGTGTTTTTTGAAGAGTCTTGAAGCAAAAAACGCTGTAAATTAAATACCGATGTTTTTTGCGCCTCGGATGCCCAAAACCACGGTATTTACGGTGTTTTTTGCCACTGGTAGCAAAAGCCATGGTATTTACAGGGTTTTGTGGCCAGCACCTAGCAAACACACTGGTATTTACGCAGTTTTCAGATGTTTTCAGCATGTTGCAAGAAATAATTTTTCCACACCACAAGCACAAGAACACTGTAAATTACAGTGTTTTGGCTTTTGGAACCCGCCAAAAAAACCTCAAAAATCAACCAAAAAGTGTCCAAAATGAAAAACTTAGGGTTCCAGCTTCACTTGCACCGCTTTTGGTGGACAGCTCGGGTGGTGACCCGTTGGCTGTGGCCGCCAGTGGGAGACCGCGCCAGTCCAATTCTGGAGAAGGCCATGGATGAATGTCAGGGCAACACCTTCCGCAGATTGAGTTGGCGCACATGGAAGTCATCACCATCGCAACCTGGCCGTTGATGCTGGCCAAGCTGCAATCGAACCGACAGACCACTTGCCGTGTCCTGGGCGCGTGTCCAGTGCCAGGGATCAAGCCATCTAGCGCAATGGTCGTGGAGAAGTTCGACGAGCTGGGCGAAGCAGGCTTGAAGGCATGTCAGTACCATGGACGAAGTCAAATAATCCAATCAGAACATGCAGCCTTTCTGGTGGACCAGTGCGGGACGGCCCTTCCTCTCGTGCTCTTTGGAAGGGGCCCTGCTCTCCATTTTCCACGTGTGCAGCCAAGAAGGGTTGACCAGTCCCGATTTCGCGAAGCAAGCATCTGGCAATTGGTGGATTTACTCAGATGCGTACGTGTTGACCATGACGTGCCCTGCCAAGACCGTGGCCATCAAGAAAGTGAAGCACATCGAGTGAGGCTGCAGCGGTGGTGGTCTCTCATGCCGAATTGCCGGCTGCTTCAAGGCCCTATAGGCAATGCTTTCGAGCCTAGAGTGTTGTTTCAGCGAGTTTGTGCAGCCCGGTGTTGATGTGGAAGTTGTTGTTTAGCATGTTCTTGTCGGCAAATCCAGAGAGTGGTGGGCAGGTAACAAGATGCAGGATTGCTGTAATGCACTGGCTCAATAAAGGCGGCGCTGTCATTTGAACGGCGCTGGTGGCTGGGCGAGCTTCAAAGGAAGGCCTGCAGAGTGAAGCCCGTGAAGCCTGTAAAGAAGGTGGCTTCAGTCTTCAGCCACGTGGAGCTTGGAAATGTTCGGCTGTAGTTCAGTTTGCCGGAGTTGTGAGACCGACATGAAGAAATTGAAGAAAACAATAGGGTTGGTAATAGAATGTTAACAGAGGATCTTGGTTTCGCAACGCTGGAAAGCTGAAGCGTGCTGCAGAACTCGGCCCGAAGCTGCACGGCACTCGGGAGACAAAAATGCAACGGGTAGGCGGCAGCCTGTTTTTCCGGCAGTTACATCACACTGTCAAAACCTATGCCTGCTGGTAGATACATGAGGAACATTGAGATCTTCGCAATCCGGGAAAGTTGACCGTTTTGTGTTGACTGGGCAAGGTAGTGAATCGTGTAGTGTGCCGAATGCTTTGGCTTTGAGATGCCAGCTAGCTCGCGCCTTTCGTGAATGTGCTCGCAGGTTCGAATGTGAAGAGAGGAGCTGCTGAGCGCAGGAAAGCTGGAGGAGGGCATTGGTACGACTGCGGAATAGAAGTTCTAGACATTCTCTCCGGGACAGATTCCCAGCCAATGACGACCATCAAATTCCAATGAGAACACAGTAATCCACAAAAGTTAGCGGTACCAAAATGGATGCCATAGATCAGTTCTTTCCGGGACATATTTCCAGGCAAGCACGACCAGGAAAGCTCTCTGAAATCAGCAGAATCGACAAAAGTTGCTGGTACCAAAACGGATGCCATAGATCAGTTTTTTCCGGGACATATTCCAAGAATCGCAAAGCATACCCTTGTGTAAATCGCCTGCTTTGTACACTTGGATCACGTGATACGCAACGATAACCCGAAAATATCTGGTACATAGGATATAACATTAGCATCTTGTTTCCATCATATCCATATTCCCATTATACTCTCATGATATCCCATACACTTGTGGATTCCCATGCAAACACGATCATACACATATGCATGTGTACTATACACACGTGATATGGTGGTTTCCGAAAATGGGGGCACCGCCAAACCAGGGATGGTCCCTTGTACTTGTAAAGCATTCATTTTGGAAATTCACCAGTGATGGAAAGCACCACATATCAGCATCAGATTCCAGCAGCATTAGCACGAAATCGCCAGGGGAAGCATTATTTGTCTTGGTCAACTCACCCTTTTTACCATGGTTTTTGCATTTTTTCTTTTGGTTTTCCTATTGCGGAGGTATATATATATATATACCACTTGTTATCTTGCTCTTAAATGGCCAGGCGTCCAATCCAGTCGATGAGAAGACGCAAATGAAGGCCACTCCGCCTACAGGGTACAGCAACTCAGCCCAGAGTCCAGGGTTGGTTGAATAGATCAGATTTTCAAACCTATAAATAGATCTAGAATGGTATATACACGGGCATACACACTACTCTCTCTCTCTCTCTCTCTCTCTCTCTCTCCTGGCTTGGTTGAATAGATCAGATTTTATATCCTCTAAATAGATACAGAATGGTATATACATGGGCATACACACTACTCTCTCTCTCTCTCTCTGTCTCTCTCTCTCTCTCTTTCTCTCTCTCCCTCTCTGTCTCTTTCTTTATGTATGTCGTATATTGACATGCAGATTAGACTTATCTAGCGTTTTTTCTTTTTTGGCTTTCAGCAAATGGAGGAGGATACGGACCAGCCACAAATTCCAGATTTTTTGCAAGGTATCTGCGCGCCGTTTGTCAGGAACTCGCGAAGCTGCACGCGGAGAAAGCAGAGCTGGAGAAGAATCTCAAGGCCTGGTGCGTCGGTGGCGTCTATCGTCCGGTGTCACCAAACATGGCTGGGAAATTTCCGTGGAAACAATGGGAAAATGCGCGGGAGCAATCATAGAGTGCGAAGTAGGGATTTGATTCTACAAAATCCAATCAAAAATGAGGGTCAACCATCTCGCATGATGTTTCCATCTGCCATGTCCTTGTTGCAGTCCAAAATATGCAACTCAGGACAATGGAGCTCCTGAAGTATCCACAAGGAGAATATCCAGGGTTTCATTATTTTCGGGGGTTTCACTTGGGTGTCCGGTAGCCCAACTAGGCACATGGCGGCCATTCAGACGCAAGGGAACGGATCCCATGCAGCAGCTACGCAAGCACATATTTCCGTCAGAAATGCATGCTTCAAAACAGTCTGGAGCAGGAACGCGGGGGTCATGTAATCGACCACTAGAGGCGATCGATGAATTCGCAAAGGCTAGTGGCACTGAAATGTCCAGGACCTTCTTTTACACATAGCCGCGCCTTCAAAAGCATGATTTTTGAACAATTGTGCTTAGAGCATCTTGCCATGGGCAACGAAGCGCGAGATGGTCGGCGAGCGACGGCCGCGGCGCTTCGAGCGCGGCGCTCATGCCGACGGGTGACCAATGCTCATTGGTCAAGCAGTGACATCAGGACTGCAGCGGAGCAGGGCCAAGGAAAGTACCAGGACCTCTGGAGAAAAGAATGTTCATCAGTTTCTGTTTGAAAAAGCCGGATAAGACCGTTTGCTTCCATAGCTCGTTCAAACCGCTTTAGGGACCTTGCGAATTCTGTAGCCTCATTAAGGAGCTGGGCAGGCAGCCAGCCTCGGTAGCACAGGTTCCACTTTTGGGTAGACATGGGTTAACCGATGAGTGTTTGATTTTTATAGCTTCCTTATTCCACATTGTTCGTGGCAATGTGGTTGGCTCTGGTCGATCAGAATCAGTTTTCTTGTGCATGAGTGATTTCGTCGTCGTTTGCCCGCGGCAATCCGAAGGATGTTAGCAGCCTGGGGGCCACCTACTTCATACAGGCAAGGCCGTCGACTGGGAAACATTGATGCTCTGGACGTAATGGGAGCGATACAATGACGGGCTATCAGATTGGATTTTGGCGGTAAGATTAGATGAGCCATATTGCAAATCAAAAAGCTATCCTGAAAGTCTAACTTTTGTATTGACCAATCCTCAGCAGTGGCAATGACAAAAGATTTCACTGCCTTGGAAGCCTTACGGGCATGGCGTGCATGGAAACGACTTTTCCCAAAAAGCGTTGGCGACTCTCAAGGAGCTGACCGTCGCTATAGAGGAAGGAGCAACGGCAACTTTAGAGAAACTTCGACGAAGTACACTAAAGTTTGGCAGCTACCAGGCGGGATCTATGCGAGTGAGGGGCATGGAGACTAAAGTAGCAAACATATCGACACTTTCAAGAGGTTCATACATGCCTCGGCTTTTGGAGGGCGCTCTTGGACTTAAATTTCCTTCAAGTGCCTGGAGCTCTCACATAGTGTGGACGGGTGCGACGAGTCCGCAGGGCAAGGTGTTGACCGCAGCGCAGATTCGGTATGTTGACTGCTCGTACAGTGTCTTAACAGTCTACCTTCCAAGTATGCAAGTGTGACCCTTCATGGTGCACATAAAGCTCTGCAGGATCTGCAGGTATAAGCGGAAAGCCTGCAAGCACAAGCCAGTCATGGAAGCCCTGCAGTCTCTATAATTACCATTGCTGTGAGTTTTGGGCCTGTGAGTTCAGACTTGCATGCATCGGAATGTCGCCATTTTTTTCACTTTGGCCCAGGAATGTGATGCCGAGAAACCAGAGGAGGCCGCTTAGATATTCTCCCCCTATCAGATCAAAGTTTCACACGCGCATTTCCAGTTGTTTTAATGGCTTGTACCACTTATTTGAATTTCTCGGAACAAAGAACAAGTGAAGAAACAATGGCACGCAAGCACGCCAAGAACTCTGAAGCACCGCGATCTGAATGCGATCCATGATGTTGGGGGTAGACAGACCGTTTTTTGATGGTAGGCGACACTTGTTGCTTTTAATCTCTTCTCTGACGCGCTCCCCCTGGTGTGGGCAGGGGTCGGCGGATATTGAACACCCACCTAGTTTACCAAGGCTATTTTTTTTGATACGATCTGCATATTTCCGGGGACCTGGCCAGGCCAACTGGTTCAAGATCCTCATTGGCGCTTGGCAGCCGAGTTTACTCGAGTTTTTGGCCGAGTTTGGGGGTCCTTGTTGGGGCCACTGGCTTTGCCCAGATATCAATGGATTTAATTATGCTGACCCTCTGGTAACTAACATAACTATGGAAAATAACCATTTTAAATGGGAAATTCAACTATTTCTATGATCATTTTCAATAGCTATGTTAAATTACCACAGGCTGAATGTTCAGAAACACCATTCTTGGATTACTAAGATATGAGATGGTATGAATTATGACCATTAAAGAATGGGTTGTAAGTTATGGCACTTATGACAAATACGTTTACGAACCAGTGACGGATCCGGTCAACGTTGATTTTCCAATGATGGCAGCAAGGTTGGTCCCTTTCAGACAGTAAGCAGAGCTGTTGACTCAGTTTAATGCCGCAGTTCGTTATCTCAGTTTGTAAAGATAACTAGGTGAACCAATGTTTCTGGTAGGTATAGCTATAGTCAAAGAGTTTATAAATGACATTCCTGGTAAGTTTTTCAAACAGAGTTTTGTCAAACATGTCATGATCCCCATTTCCTAACCCAGATTTTCTGGTAGGTATATCTATAGTCAAGGGGTTTATGATATTTCATAAATCAACACTTTAACTGGGGGTGCCCACCTTACAGCTGCTTGCCCATGTGGATCCAAATGATCAACTGGTGCGTTAAGTTGGCCGATGTCCCAGGATTCCCCGATAATTCCGGGATGATTCATATGTGGTATCCCCACAATTAAACTAACCTTGACATAGCTATTGAACATGGCCAATTATAGATGATATACCCTTTGAACATGGTGATTTTCCATAGTTATGTTCGTTTACCAGAGGGTATCCCCACAATTCCAAAACACCAACCCGAACCAAATGGCATGGGTTGAATGGAGGCACAGGCAATACCGTTCCATCCCTATTTTTGTTGGTCATTGTTGGTCGCCTCCTTATTCAGCGTCTATTCAAGGATCATATTATCCGGCCTCAACCACCCCAGAAACGGTTGGTTCAATCATAGATGGTTTTTTTTCTACTGGTTGGTTGATTGACTATGTAGAGGGCTTAACCACCCTTTGAACAACCAATGAAAAATACCAAATGGCCACCCCGGAGCGGCCCAAGTTTGTTTTTCCCATAGGAAAGTTATCTATGAAGATGGGCGGGTTCCATCTTCAATTTTGGATTTTTCTCAGTATAAAATCACCCATTGTTGGTTGGTTCTTGGGGGTCAATTTCCCATTTGTATGAATAATCATCAAGCATATTTCCAGCCAGTTCCCTTTGACATCCCAAAATTGAAGCACCATTATATCAATGCATCCAACCAGGGTAAATTGTTGGTTCTTGGGGATATCATCCCCATAATATCCTCAGTAGACCCATTAATATGATTACATTCTTTACCATTCTATCCTCATTATATCAAATTATATCTCCCATGGTACCCTACGGTAATTCAAGATGCTCTGGCATAGATGGCCCATTTATCGTTGATTTACTGTACCTATTAAAAAAACAATTTTCTTGAAGTCCTTCCATTCTCAGGCAGTGATTTTCTTGAACAGCCTCTGGCTCTTGGCGCAAGCTGCCGGGCCCTCGAAATGGTACTCGGGTACTGACCGTGGAAGGAGCCCATCTCAGGAAAATCCATGGTTTTTCTTTTTTTTTTCCGGTAATTCAATGTCATTTTGAGGATTTTCATGGGAAAATCGCAGTTAAATTGAAATACTACCAAGATTTCATTGATTTTGATAGTAAAATCAGCTTCAAATGAGGCTTGACTACATCATTTCTAGGGGGGTTTTAACTAGAGGGTATGATTGATACATGCTGGCTGGTCGATGATTCTTCGCCGGTGATTGACCCACCTTTTGAGATTGGGGATGTGCAAAAATCCATGAAATGGGAACTGCCCTTAAAACCCAACATGGTTTGTTGATTTTCCAGAAGGCTTGTGACACAGCCTCACGTTGGTTTTTACTTCTCACCTTTTTCTAGGACATCACCTCGGTGTGTAAATTGGACTGCGAATGAAAAAGATGTTCCACGTGTGTTCCAAAGTCTTTTGGAGCTCGACATGGAACTCACATGAATGTTTTCTCAGGCAAACGTCACACGGATAGCTGTGTTGCTCAAACACTTGGCCGGGCTTGGAAAAAACATGGACAAGTCAACAGGGACCATATCCTAGTCGCATCTATACCATCCAAAAGTTATTTTTGATTTCTGTTCAATTCCCACCAGATTTCCACCCAATTTCTTCAACCATATTTCAATCCCACTAAATCCAATTAGAATCGTATAATGTGGGTAAACCAATAATAAACCATCCATAATTTCAAAATAAAATTGGTGGTATAGACCATTCCCAAATGGGTGGTTTATGATTGTTTTACCATGATTGAATCCCATGAAACCTCCATATTTTTACCCATCTTTTTCATTCTTTTTCCCCATAATGTTGGCCGGTGCCAAAAAAAATGGACCAAGGCACTTGCCTGGCTCCGACCTTGGTCCTTTTGGATGGACTTTGCACCTGGGCACGTTGCGTCGTGGTTGTCCATGGCTTTTGGGAAGGAGGATTTCGCTTCAAAATGGTGGCTTTGGCCAACAACAATAGGGAATTATAGGAATATTTCATGCGAAGATATTGGGAATTGGATATTTATTGGAATTTACCTTCTGTCAATTTCAGAGTTTGCCAACTGGAAACCGTGGCCCATTTAGTTTGATGATTTAGTGTTCTTAAGATTGGTAATTATTTTCCATTGTGATTTTGAATTACCAGAGGGTCGGCAGCAAAAATGAAGGACTCAAACTAGGATTTCATGGCAATTATGTTTGGGAAACTGGTGATTCTTCACTGGAGACACCTGGTGATATCTGACAGGAAGAGGATTTCGGCAAGAAAAATATGGTGAAAGAAATAAACTTCAACAAACCTGGTGAGGTTTGATGATTTTTGTATCCAAAATTTGATGATTTTTGTATCGGAAATGCGTGTGTTGGGTAACAAACCTGCAGATATTGCCAACAATCATGAAGGCTTTGACGGTTTGAACATCTGGGGATGCCAGCGGGGATTTTTGGGCCCAAGAGACACTTTTACATGGCGATTGCTAATTGGAGATATCATGATAGCCATATATCATGTTAGATTGACTTGATCTCAGCTACGGTACCCTCTGGTAAACTGCTACATAACTATGGAAAATCACCATGCTATTAATGGGAAAATCCACGAACTTTCTATGGCCATGGCTTCAATAGCAAACGGTTAAATTACTAGAGGGTATGTCCAACTGTGTTTCATTGATCTTGAATCCATGGAACTGGGAATGTCGACCTAATCCATCCCACGGGACGATGTTGGTGATGACTTGACTGTCAAATGGGGTGGTCACTGATGTGGGGTATGGCATAGGCTCAAAACATCTAAAAAACACATGGTTACATTTTTAGTGGTACATAAGGGTTTGCGAATTCTTGTGGTTTGCAAAGATGCTTGGAATGTCCTTTACGAGATAAACCAAAAACCAGGATATCACAGACGATCTCACCACCAATATTTTGGATCACCCAACCCACTCGAAGATCTCCAAGATGGGATGTTGGCATGTCCCTTGCTGACATATTACCGAATTTGACAAGCAGAATTTGAGTGAGTTGCCCGAAGACCTTAATTTTTGAAGATATTCTCAGCCCCAGTGGCATTTGTCAAAATAACGTGAGCAGTTGCTACATGTACGTTGGTTTTTGGTGAGGCTTGAACATCATGTCATGTACAATAGGGAATCCCTATCGACGGCCATTGGAACCAATCCAGCAGTGAAACTCTTCGAAACTCACAATTGTTGGTCAAATCATTCCTTGAAAGTAGCATGGAAAAAATGAGTCATGTGGTAAACCCAATGATAAACCATCCCCAAAATCACCATCAATGTGTAATACAAACCATCCCCAAAATGCTAGGTTTATTGCTGGGTTGCTCACATTGTTCAAATCCCCCAATGTCCGATGTTGGACCTTCTCTGGTTCAACCTGGGAATGGACAGAAGGTTTTCTCACTACAAATGGAGTTTTCACATGTTTTCACATCGCTGTCTGACATTTCCGCATGGTAGATTCTAGTGTTGGTGGTTAGATCCTAATTTTTTGTTGGCGATCCTAATATCCATACTTGATTGCTTAAGTCCCAGTTTTACTGGCTAAGCCCCTCATGATGTTTTTGTTCCCCGATATTTTGAGGTGTTTCGGCATGTTTCACCATCACAATCATCACCTTTTGCTGGTGATGCTTCCTAGGGTTTCCTCGCTGTCTATGTGGTAGAGACGATCTTCAGGTGTCGTCTGGGAAAGTGGGACATAGGGGATTTGTTCACTGATTTGAATGTTGAATTATTGACCAATTTGAGTTCATAGTCTTGACAAATGGAGGTTTCCCAAAATTGGGGGATCCCCAAATCATCCATCAATTGGGATTTTCGATCATAAACCATCCATCGGAGATCCCCCATTCATGGAGCCCCCCAAAAGCCTCATGTCGAAATGAGCCACGACTTGAGGGACCTTCGAATCATCTACTGGGCCAGGGGTCGAGCTTTACCAGCCTTCCATAGGGGATGGTTTAATCGATTTATCATCCATCATGTTCAGTTCGTATCTGTAACTGGAAAGAGGATGATAAAAAAATGAATGGGATTTTCAGGTACACTTTTTTTCAGACATAAGGTTGGTTATCTAATGTTATCATATGTTATCTATAGGATTTGTTTTTGGATGTTTTTGGTATTCTTGGGTCATAATGATTGTCCATGCCATATTGGTACTCAAAACTTGTGATGATTCAAACAACCAAACATATGACAATACATTGCTGGAGTATGGGTATCCGTCACTATAATGTTCGTTATGACTATTAAGGACATGATACTTAGATATTTATAATCATCGCTACTATAAATCAGTAGAATGATACTTATACATTAACACAGATCCTGAAAAATCACCAACTTTTAGTGGAAACTCATCTTCTAACCCCGATCTGACAGGGTCTATCTTAAGTTACTGGAGGGTCTTTCACCATGGAAATCCCGAGAAATTCCACGGCTGATCGGCTGACAGGATAGGGCACTGGAGACTCCAGGCACTAGCTGGGAAGCTGGATCCTGGCAAATCCATGGCTGGATCCATGGCACTGGGAGCTGGGAAGCTGGTATAGCAAACCCCCAAAAAATTGCCGAAGAGTTCAAATCCCATCACTATTTTACTGCATTTTTTTGACGTTTAGGCATGTTTAGGCAATCTTTTGGGGGTTGACTATACACTGAAAATGAATCAGAAAGTAGAGATGAATATCCTAGGTTTGGGATTGAGCAGATTGAACATGAAGCCTGTGACCTTAGTTGAGGTGAGTTTCCGATGTGGTATCGAAATTTCATGGCCTGAACCAAAAAAAAGTGGGTTATATAGAGATGGAGGAATCTAAAGTTTCGTGAATGGTGGATGGCTTCAGTTTTTGCCTTTTCTTGAGGTATCTACAGTAGGACTACCCATACAACCCAGCTGGGTTAGCCATGCACAATGGGGGAAACAAACTGTAGCAGATCTTAAATTTGTGGACATAAACCTGGAGCATAAACGTCCCAGCTGTCCCAACAGCTAACAACGACCAGCTATCTCGCTCCCCCCAAAAGAGTTCATCCAGCATGGGTTTAGCTCCAGCTCCGAAACTACCGAATGGTGAAGTGTTTGGGTCAAACAATCACTCATTGTACAGGGTGGGGCTTTGTAGAGAGCTAAGTTGGGTGGAGCACATAACTCCAATGTCACGTTTGAGTGCATTGTCATTATAACTATAGTTAATGGTGTTTATAAACAAACTTATAACTGCCATTTCCAGCATCAACTATCCCATTGTCTGGATACACCCCGGTAATCCAACTCTGCAACGGAAAGCAACCACATGCTATGGGAAAAAAACGATCTTCAAAATGGAGGATTTTTTTCAGTGTGGTGTTTGGCCAGAGGGTTATTGGTATAGCCAAACAACATGGGGATATCAACCCTGGTTACTTGGTATAACCCTACCATGTTGGTTGATCATCTACCAAGTTACTTAGCAGATCATCCCCGGAAAGAGAACTGCTTAGTGACCCTGGTTAGATCGGAAGTCCCCTAACTCATAGGCTTCTCCCATTTTAGACTGGGTGCACCAACCCCACTTTTTGTTTAATTTATTCCCTATTGAATTGTGGGTTAAAACTCCATTAAAAAATCCAGTGGTTAGATATTCCTATGGTGAAATGAAATCTCCATATTTATCCCATTGATAATTGGATTGCAACCCCACTTACTCTGCAGTTATTAGGCTGATCCTCCGAACATCCCATGAGTTTGACCGTGACCGTGGCAGTTCTTCTCCCATCCGGAAGAAGCTGGTTGGAATTGGCCGGGCGCCACGGGTACCCTGCGACTGCGATCCTGGAATGAGCTAGCCTGGAGTGAGCAGTATTCAAAACGCTGGTTGGTTGTTCAATGGGAATTTCACCATCACGTTGAATGTGTTCTTCTTTTTTTCGTATATATAATGTTGGTAAAACAATAATAAACCACCCCCAATTTCACCATAAATAGGTGGTATAAACCCTTCCCAAATGGGTGGTTTATTATTGTTTTACCCACATGTCATGATGATTGATTGATGATTTAACTATAGGAGGTTCCTAACCTAGCCTCATAATTCACGGGGAATCGAACGATCGTAACCAATCAGGATGCAATGGAATGACGTGCCATCCGGGTTTTCGATGAAGATCTCCGTCTTTTCTGCAGGGTCTCCTCAACATCCGGAAGAGAAGGGTTTCCAAATTGCCAGATTTGATTGCCAGAGGGTAAATCCATATTATCTGTTGAATCTAATCCCAATTATCGTTGCTTCAAGCTTGCTCAACCCCTATGATCTCTTGATTTTCTTGCAGGATTTCTAAGATTGGACCATATTAGTGATAGCCACAGGAACTACAGTATATAATATTAACTATATACAGTATATACATGAATATATATATAATATAACTATTATATGCAGTATCTATGTATATGTGTATATATATATATATATATGTATGTATATACATATGTAACATATCCCATCAAAAATGGCAATGTCCCCTTGCCACCTTCAATTACCGCTGGAGGTTTGATCTCATCATCGTCCTCTCTGGAGTGCTCGAAGAGATGGACGGGGCCGGGGGACGAGGTCTGCTGGTTGGTGAGGATTCATAGGTAAACTAACCATCAAAAATGGTGATTTAATGGGATTTAATGGTGAAACAATGGGTTAATAATGGTTAATAATGGGATTATATGGGATTTACCCTCTGGTAAACTGTTACATAAGTATGGGAAAGCACCATGCTATTAATGGGAAAATCAACCATTTCTATGGTCATTTTCAATGGCTATGTTAGTTTACCAGAGGGTAAGTTGGTTTATGACAATAGGCTAAGTATGGTTCATGGTAGATAGATCTCTAGTTTATTGATGTGGTTTATTCCCCCCAACAAACATAGAATTAGGGAGCCCCACCTAGATCTGAAGCCGCGACGTGGAGGGTGACAGTCGGGGGAACTACAGTATCCCAAAAGGACCGAACTCTTCAGGTTGTTAAATGGAGGTTTCCTAACATAGGGGTACCCCTAAATCATCCATTTTAGTAGGATTTTCCCTTCTAAACCATCCATTTTTGGGTACCCCCAGCCATTAGGAAACCCCTGATCATAATTTATCCAGAGAGATAAACCCATGGGTTCCCCTGGGAGAATGATCTACAACGAGTGGATTTTACTATATACATATGGAGATTCAACCTATGAATAGTGGATATGGGTGAGTCTGAAAATGGCAAATGGGGACAAAGATGTGATTCAACGATCTTTCACCAACTAAACCGGGCAATGATTGTATAAACATGAACGTTTGATATTTGCATCACCAATGCTTGATTAATATTGGTGTGTCTGAAAATGGGGTATCTACCCCGACTATGTTCCAATTTTCAAGGGGAAACATGATTACAGATCATCGTATTTCTGGAAACTGACAGGAAGTCCCTTATGTTGGGACAGTAAGACCATGGTTTCCGGTCAATGTCCTCGCTAAATCCCTGAAAACTAAGATGCCCCCCAAAAAAAAGTAGCAATCTCCAAGTCCAGAACATCTTCCACAGCCCGAAAAAAAATATTGGAGTTCCAGCTGTTACTTTCACAGGTCAACAGAGGAGATTCCTGGATCCCCCTGGCAACGTCGCAAGGAAACCATTGAGCATGCTGAAAAGGACGGTCATGCAGGTGCCGACATCCGAAATGCTGCTGGAGAAGTAAAAGAACCATCAACAAAAATGGGGTTTACCTTTGGAAGTAGGGCCTTGGGGGTGCATCCCAGTTAGTAACTGGGTTATACCCCCAGCTATATATGGAACATCTCCAGTTTTATATATGGGATTCTATGGGTTACATATGGATTATAATGATTATAAGCAACTAAGTAAGTGGGATGATGCGGAATCCAGGTAGGCATCAGTTTTAGATTTAACCGAAAGATTTGTTTGGAAATGGGGTGCCCTTCCAAACTTTTGTGCTTCGTCATCATACTCCTAGAGTGGACAGGAATGGAGTATGCAGTACCCTCTGGTAAACTAACAGATTGCTGTTGGAAATGGCCATTGAACCAGTGGATTTTGCCATTAAAAATGGTGATTTTCCATAGTTATGTTAGTTTACCAGAGGGTATACTCTATTTTCAGACACCCCCATATGTGGCCACTTCAATGGTGACAATAAACCGCAGTGAATAGGAGGTTCCCAGGGGCTTCAGAGTGTGAATGAAGTCTGAGAATGTGTCAACAATGACATGTTGACGGTACACCTATGCAAATCGGTGGTCATTGACATCGTGAGTTTTTACTTAATTCGTACCAACTGTGCCAGCGTGTCAATGCGAATGATATTTCAAGTTTTTCAAGGTGATGCAGCAATATTCTTCTTTGGCCTCGCCAAGTTTGATCCATTTGGCTATGAGTCAAAACCCTGGTACCTAGTGAACTTCAAAATAGCTAGTAAATGGATGTTCATCCCACTAAAATCGATAAATTCATAGGTCTTGACCCATCCCCATTTCACTTGGTCACATGAAGTGCTCAGATGGTTGATGGCTAGATCTTTCTGATTTCCTCAAATCAAATCGAGGACTGTCAGCCAACTGGTTGCTGACCATAGCTTTAAACATGCATTGTATTGCCCTCCGGTAAATGGACCATAGACCATAGATGTGAAAAGCCCATGGTTTTCCCTAGGAAGTAATATTTTTCGGATTTTCCATATCATTCCATATCCATGTGAATTCGATGGACGGTACATACAACCTTTTGCTGTTTGAATTCACATTTCTTTTGATCCAGCATAATTTCAATGACTATTTCTGTTGCTTAAATCCCCCACAGCTTGTTGAATCGTGTTTCCCAAGAACCACAGAATTTGTCTCGACTCCCACCGGAAAGGATGTGTTTCACACAGCCAGCTCCCAGGAAAAGAGCTGATGGCTCTGCGAGTCCAAACCCCAGATTACCCTCCGGTCATCAACCGTGGCTGGATGATTTTCGACCATTCATCACCTATTTGGTTCGATGGTTTTCCGAACTAAACCTCCATTTGAGCTTGGGGATTTCCTTTCGCTCGCCATGTTTGGTTACTGGAGGGTAACAAAGATGATCAAACATGGGGATATCTACAGGGAGGGGAGATCACCAACACTTCTGGGTCATCCAACACTTCATGGAAACGAGGCGTGTGCGGTTTTGTGTTGAAGTTGGACTGATGTCCCAATGCCATATGCTCCATGTATGGAATATTTATCAACATTTGACCCCAAAATCACCCAGTTATGTAGGTAAATATATCATACATGGAGCATATGGGAATCAGATTTGGTTTATAGGAAACATGTTAGGTTTTACAATGTCCTGCCGCTATAATCAAATCCATGGTTTCCGCTTTAGATTTTCCCGAGAACAAAATATGTGGAAGACCATGGAACACCCCATTGTTGATGACTCAATTCCCATTCCTTCCCCTAAACCAATCCTTTGATGTATACTTCCATTACTTCCAATGATACTTGGTGGTTGGCCCCAGGAATCATCAGTGGCTTAGTCCCCCTCCACTTATAACTGGACTAACTGTACTTAGTCCTATTCGATTCGCTGGGGCTATAACCCGTTCCGGTGAACAACACCAAGTTGTCAACATCAGATTGATGAATGATCAATCTCCATTTTGCTGCTTAAATTCTCAATTTCTCCATCTTTGATGGTCATGCTGTGGATGGTTGCGAAATCCTGCACCACCTTGGATGGTAGAAACCGTAGAAGAAAGTCATGAGATAAACCATGTATACTAACTGGTGCAGGATTTCCTCCATCCACAGTATCATCATTTTCCCCATGTTTTGATGGTGAAATCCCCAACTTTGGCGTAGAACTACGCCTCGTCCCACGCCCCCGCGAGGTCTTCAAGCCCCTGCGGCTCTTGGCGAGGCTCGCCAGGCGAGGCCTGGTTTTTCATTTGGGGATGGGTTGTTAGTTACCTACAATGTGGGGCCCCCAAAATGGTAATTTAACCAACAAAAATGGTGATCTATAATTATCGGATTTATATGGATTTGTATGGGATTTATAGCTAATTAATTTATGATTGCTAAGTTGGTGAACATAACTGGATTAACAACGGTTTATGGTAGAGAATTCTTTTGAAATCGTTTGAACCAACTTTTCATTAGGGGGCCCCCACATTGTATGAATTTTCCATAATATGACTGTGGGAATCAACATCCAGCTATACCAGCTGTGACTGGATGGGTCGAGTTATTTTGGGGATCCGATTTTTGACCCAGCAATTTTCGAATGGTCCTTGGATGATCTTTTTGCCATGAGGACGAAGAAGAATCCACCAGCTACGGATCCATTCTTTTTGGCGGGGTATCTAAGACGTAAGATGAGCCTGAGCCATGCATTTATTTTAAAGAAATCCATGGTAAGTACATGATGATCAGCTGAATTTTCGGGTACCCTGTTTTCACATAGACCCATTTGGTACCATGGATTTGCTATAGGCTTTGTCAATTTTCGAGTGGCACTGGATGTGAAACCAACATGCGACTTGAAGGGGTCTTTACACTTGTCGATTTCGCCATGAAGGCATGCCCAGATGAAGTAATTAACGCAGCTCCAGCGGTTGGTTAAACGAAAATTCTTGTTTGACTCAGCACCTGTCACATGCAAATGGACACAAACGCTATATATTTGCTAGACAATAGCAGGTGCCGACGCCGAGAAAAAGCAACATATGTGCTAGACACTGTATATGACATGAAGAGTTTTCCCATCACGAGTTTTTCGCCCATCAAATCCACCTTTGAAGTGCTAGGGAAACCAAGTCTACCCTGACTTGTGGTGATGGGTCAAAACTTGAGATCCCCTTCGGACCCACATCTTTGGTGTTCAACATCTGACAATCTAAGCTCCATTTCGTTTTTTCTGTTTAACATCAACATAAATCTGGAAACACCTGGTGAGCAAACATGGCTTGCTGGAAAACCCGCCATGGTTGTCGGCGATTTTCCCATGTAGCTGAATACCAAAGTGTATATCTCGTTCATATCCCAATGAAAATATTAATGATAGTTGGTGACATTCCCATTTTTGCTGGTTGAATACCAAGTATCCCCTTCTGATGGTTGATATCCGTTCAATCACAGCAAAATGGTTGGTGAATAAAACCATCAAAATGCCGTTATATTCCCATCTTATTCATATTCCAATGGTAAATGTCCCATTTTTTCCAAATCATCCCGCTTGCAAACGTTTCGACTTTCGATTTTCTTCAGGTTCATGCGTGTGATCCGCTTGTGGGGAACGCCCAGTGAACTTGGCCACTGCCTTTGTATCATGGACATTGGAGGATTTACCCTGCGGTAATCAAACCTTGCAATTCAACATCCCAGATAAATTGCTTTAATGGGAAACAGCATCTATAAATTTGTGATTTGCCATTGCTATGTTTGACAAGCATAGGGTAAGTTGCCCATTTGCTCTTTGGGTCAAAATTTAAGCCCTACGGACCACAGATTGGCAGTGTCTGTTTAGTATGAACCATCCAATACTTGGGGTACTCAATTTTGACCCAGACCCATTTCAGCATCAAATATGGTAGAAAAAAAGGGAGCTAACATGACTTAACCATGATCTGAATGAGGATTATGATTTTGCTGCCCTCATTAATCCACCAATGATTGGGAAACAAAGGGGTAAGGATCAAGATGATCAACCCTTCCAAGGTGGATGGTTTAAGCTCCCTTCCAAATCAGCCATTGGTGGACCTCCATTTGTACCTGGACTTCACATATTCCCATGGTCAGGAATGGCTACTTGGTGCATCCCAGACATAGGTAAATGTGAAATTGCCAAACTAAATAGACTCCAAGGTGGTGTCCCCCAGTTATAAGTTGGTTTATGAACCACAGTAACTATATAGTAGTGAAATCCCCATAAACCCAAGCTATTGGAGTTATTTGCCCCAACTTAGCTACCACCCTACAGTATATCCAAGCGCTCAAAGTCTTGGATCAAACTAGTGGTGCCACTCCACTTTCCGACAATTGGTTGAAGCAAAAATCTGCGGGGATAAATAGCATGGTTTCCTGCAGATTTTGGGCTTAAACCAAATCATTGAAACTTAGGATCGGACCTGCTCAAACTTTGATGACTGAAGGGTATATAAACTGATGCGCCCCTGCTCAAAATATTGCCCACAACCATTCCGCAATCCCTGAAATGGAGGTTTCCTAAACCATTGGTTTTCCCATTGATCATAGGCAATGACTTGGATAATTTTGGGGCACCCCCAGCCATTCAGAAACCTCCATGTCTGGGACATTGCACCTCCTACGCCCTTCCTCCACCTGAGGTGTCGGGTGCTGGTGACGGCAGACTTTTCCTGGGTCCCTGGCCTTTGTCGATAGCTTGGACGTTGACCAGATAGCAGGTTGGATATATGATGATATATAATTAGATATATTATATATATATAGATGTAGAATAATATAGATTCTCATTTTTCTTTAGGGGGCTGTTGATCTTGACTGCTGAATTTGGTTGGGAATCACCAACTTGAAAGCAACAAACTGCTCGGTCATTTGCCACGGTTGCTGGCTTCAACCGTCGCTATCAAGACTGAAGCGCCTGGTGCCCTTCGGTTGACCTAAAAATGGCACTTGTTTGTGGATGTTCATAAGTTCAGAAGCGGGAAATTCACAAGTTTGATCCATTCCTAAATGATTTACACCCTGGTGAGTCAAAATAGCTATGGAGGTCATGGTGCATTTAGTTCCATGATTAAACTCATTGTATTACCTTTAACAACTTGTGACTTTCCATGGAGGGTATATCGATCAATTGTCATGACTTATCCATGTCTACCCACTGTGATTTTCTATAGCTATGTTAGGTTACCAGAAGGTACATAATTTGTATTACCCTTAGTATTAGTACATATTAGTACATATTAGTACTTCTTAGATGGATTACCAGAGGGTAATAACTGATAGATGGATTACCAGATGGTACATAGATCCACAGATCCACTACTTCTCCACAGTTTGTTTCAGTGCCTTGGACAGAGCTGGCCGGGATCTGATGGGATGACATGGCTTGGCCAGCAATGGATTCATTGATTTATAGTTGAATTGAATTGAAGAATCAGAGACTCATTTTTTATGGTACAATAGATGCATCAAAATTGATACTTTGATCGATTCTTTGACTGTAGCAAAGTGGTCTACTTTGATAATTTTGGACCCAATTTCCTAAGGTGATACATTTCCATCATCAAATTACATATATATATATAATGATGTTTTGATAGATGGTCAGTCACCAAAGCATCAGAGAAAACCAATTTTCCTCTCTGCGCAGAACCAACTTCTCACACTGGAAAAAAGTTCGACTTTTTTTCTTGTCATTCTGATTTGCTCAAGGAAAAAAGATACTCCCATAACATATGGATGTTTCCTGAAATGGGGCTACCCCAAATCATCCAAGTCATCGATGACCATTGTAGTATTGAAACCCATGATTTTGGGGATTCCCCATTTCAGGAAACCACCATATTCCATCATATTCCTACGAGTTTGTCATTTCAAGTGAGTTTTCTTCTGTTGAAACCACCAACCAGCTGAAATTTGTGTTTTTTTTGCCCCCATGCACCGTTTGATACCATTCTGTTGGTTATCCCATTCTACCACCCATTTTTTTTGCAGGTTCAATCCCTGTCTTTCATGATGAAATCTGACTTTGTCAGGTCGTGAAAAACCTCCACTCCTGTCCCTCACTGCGGACCTAACCTGCCAAGATCTGCTAAGGTTGAGTCTCCCACCTTCCAATCCACGGTAGGCGGCGCCACATGGGTATGGGTCATCTTTTTTTTATCTAGAAGACCACAGATGGAGTGGTCATGTTTTAGATGTTTTAGTATTATTCCCCACCTGCCAGGTGAGGGTTACTAGATTTTATCACAGTTGTACGCTGGACAACCTCCCGCCGCCTTCCGCCTCCTCCTCGCCAGCTCCAGATCGCAGCAGGCACTGCCGGACCTCATCTGCCAGCTCCAGGTCACAGTGGGCACTGCCGGACCTCAACCGCGAGCTCCAAATCTCAGTGGGCACTGCCGGACCTCATCTGCCAGCTCCAGATCCCAGTGCGCACTGCCGGACCTCAACGGCGAGATTCCGATCCCAGTGGGCAACGCCGGACCTCAACCGCGAGCTCCAAATCTCAGTGGGCGCTGCCGGACCTCAACCGCGAGCTGCAGATCCCAGTGGGCAACGCCGGACCTCAACCGTGAGCTCCAGATCCTAGTGGGCAACGCCGGACCTCAACCGCGAGCTCCTGAGGCCAGTGGGCAGTGCCGGACCTCAACCGCCGGATAGAATGCCAGATAGAATGCCAGATAGAATGTCAGATAGAATGCCAAAAAGAATGCCAGACAGAATGCCAGATAGAATGTCAGAATACATGCCAGAAAGATTGCCAGATAGAATGCCAGATAGAATGCCAGATAGAATGCCAGATAGAGTGCCAGAAAGAATGCCAGATAGTATGCCTGAAAGAATGCCAGATAGAATGCCAGATAGAATGCCAGAAAGAATGCCAGAAAGAATGTCAGATAGAATGCCAGAAAGAATGTCAAAAGATATGCCAGATAGAATGCCAGATAGAATGCCAGAAAGAATGTCAAAAGATATGCCAGATAGAATGCCAGAAAGAATGTCAGAAAGATATGCCAGATAGAATGCCAGACTAGATGCCAGATCGAATGTGAGAAGATATGCCAGAAAGAATACCAGAAAGAATGTCAGATAGAATGCCAGATAGATTGTCAAAAGATATGCCAGATAGAATGCCAGAAAGAATGTCAGAAAGATATGCCAGATAGAATGCCAGATAGAATGCCAGAAAGAATGCCAGATAGAATGCCAGAAAGAATGCCAGATAGAATGCCAGATAGAATGCTAGAAAGAATGCCAGAAAGAATGGCAGATAGATATGCCAGATAGAATGCCAGACTAGATGCCAGATAGAATGTCAGAAGATATGCCAGATAGAATGCCAGAAAGAATGCCAGATAGAATGCCANGCCAGACTAGATGCCAGATAGAATGTCAGAAGATATGCCAGATAGAATGCCAGAAAGAATGCCAGATAGAATGCCAGATAGAATGTCAGAATACATGCCAGAAAGAATGCCAGAAAGAATGTCAGGTAGAATGTCAGAACATATGTCAGATAGAATGGCAGAACATATGTCAGCCAAAATGTCAGATAGAATGCCAAGAGGAAGAGGAGGAGAGGACAACTCTGATGAAATCTAGAGACCGAAGGTCTCTAGATTTCATCAGAGTTGTCCTCTNGAGGACAACTCTGATGAAATCTAGAGACCGAAGGTCTCTAGATTTCATCAGAGTTGTCCTCTCCTCCTCTTCCCTGCCAGAAAATTTTGCCAGAAAGAAAAGTAATTTTAGCATTGATCATCCAAAGAGTGTTGGGTACCCAAACTTTGTAGTTGGAATTTGATGGGGTATATGTGGGTATATCATGGGGATACAATGGGGGATATATTGCCAAACATATGATATTTGTATTTGGTCTACTGGATCTGAACATGGGTGGTTAAACCCCAACATATAGCAATTGATCGCTATCCCCATATTCGATCAAGTCGAATCTCGATCAGGGATGGTTTACATCCAAGTTTCTTAGTAGTGTAAAATCCGCAGTTTTCATAATGAAATCTCATTTTTGACGGTCACATCATCAAAAAGCCCGACAAAATCATCATAAATCACACTATATCACACTTTTCTAAGAGTTAAGCCATTAAGTCATCTTTTAAGGTGCCAAATGTTAAGTCATCAAATTACCGCCCAAAAAAACACTGCACATTTTGACGAAGCACGACTGCACACAAGGTGGTGCTCCCAAACGATAGCTCAGCCGGTTTGTACCGAGGTGAATTCTATGGTTCATGGTAGGTTTACTCAACTAGTTCATGGGGTGAAACTGAACCAACAAATATTAGTGGTTAATAGTGGTTATATATGAATATTGTTGGTTTAGTTTCACCCCATGAGCTAGTTCGATATATCTACAAATGCTTTATGGTAGAAATATCATGATACATCGAACAAACTAACACATGAGCTGATACAAACTAAAGCAACGTTCACATCACGGGAATGGCACCCACCACCGGCAAGAGGTTGGTTAGATATTGTTTGTTTATCAAAGGAAGTTTAGTTCACAAACTTCCGAGTTACGGACGAATGTCAAGAGGCAGTCTTGTCATCCTCATCCTCATCCTCATCATCCTCATCCTCATCATCATCATCATCATCCTCATCATCCTCATCATCATCATCATCCTCATCCTCATCCTCATCATCATCATCATCATCATCATCATCATGATGTCAACTTCGCACCTGTGTGAATGCACGGGTGAAAAGCACTCTCAGGCGCGAAACCTTGTGTTTCTTTCGTGTAAAACTTCCGTGGTCGTCGAAGTAGGGTCTCTATTTCCGCGGTTGCTGGCCTCGATCTGGGAAAGCCGTCGACAAGAAGCGCACAGGACTGTAGCGAGAGCTCGATTTGCATCCCTAAATGTTACAAAAACTGTCATGTTTGGAGCACTTTTGGAAGATGAGGTTCGCAAAATGTGCACCACACTGTCGCGCGAGCTCGACTTGCCCTTCAAAGTTAAAAAATTGAGGCATTTGGAGCACCATGTGCACCAGACTCCAGCGGCAGCTCGATTCACATAAAAAGCATAAAAAAATCAGGGTCTTGGAGTAGCGCCAGATTTGCGTGGTTGAGTTTGCATTCTCAGCGCTGCGCGAACGTTGGTGGACTCAGTGCCACGCTCCTGCTTTGCGGGTTTGCATCTGGCTGAAGCACGATCTAGACCACGACTTTTTGCACGAAGGAAAGTATTTTCGAAAACAATCATGTTGCTGCAATACCCGAAAGCCAGTTCTCAGACAAGCTGATGTCCTTGGTGCAATTTGTGGAGGTGTCCTTATACGTCCTTATATTCAACTGATTCATTGATTCATTGGTTCATTGGTTCATTCATTCATTGACTCATTGAATCACTAATTCCTTCATTCACTGATTCATTGATTGGCTGATGAACTGATTCATCCATCCATTGCTTCGTTTCTTCATCGCTTCGCTGATTCATCGTTGCATTGCTTCATTGATTTATCGATTCATTGGTTCATTGATTCATTCAGTCAGTTGTGCATGGATTCTTTCATGTCATGTCATTGGCATCTCAACAACCTTTTGCTCATTCGCTGATGCACCTCACAACTTCAACACTTCGTTGCTTCTGCAGCTCAAGAATTTTCCTATAGGCCATAGTTCTTTCCTCCTCTCGAAACTTCCGCCCTGGGGCGTGCCAGGCACTATTTGGTAAACCCCATTACTCTAGCTATACATATCCTTGGACATCATAGACTCTTTTACACATTATCCATGCATCATCAAAAACCAATTATCATCCCACTCGGGGAAGGCAAATCACCACTGGCAGCAGGTTGGTTGGATATTGTTGGTTCAGTTTCACCTCATTAACTACTATAGTGTAGTATCATCCAACTCGGGGTGTTAAGTCCCATTGACCATTAAATTAACCGCTAAATATTTCTAAGTCAACCCCATGAACCGCGGCTATATCTACAATTAACAATGGCTAACCACTCAATCCCAACTTTGCAGGTGTGGTGATCATCCTGAATGCCGTCATCATGGGACTGGAGACAGACTCTGAATCGGCCTTCTTTGAATGGACCGAACAGGTGCGCAAACACCAACCAGTTTTTGGGGAACTCGGAGATCAGACATTGGAAAAAAAAAAATCAATGGGAAAAGATAGGAGAACATGGGAAAAGATGAGAAAAACATGGGATTTGAGCCGACAAACGTGTTTTTTTTCCTGATATTCTGTTGTTTAGGCACCAAAAAATTGGGAACATGTGATGGTAGAAAACGGTGAACAATGATGTGATGCATCATATCTTTGGAATGATTTGGTAGTTTGACATGGTTGGTAAAAGCAAACACAATCACCAATAATATATTGTGATGATTGTCATGCCCAGCAATGAAAATGGGATGGTTGGCTCGCCAGAAATGTCGATTTGTAATCGAAAATGCGTGAAAACATGGGACCATGATGTTGTAAGCATTTGTAAACCATTTGACGGGTAAAAGGTCAACATACAAATTTCGGCATAAACAAACAAAAATTATATAAGCAAGAAAAGTTGGACCTGATACAAATGTAGAACCTATGAACTGGTTGGTGGTTTCCATTTTTTTCCAGCCGACAGATGGGATCATTGTCCCACTTGCTGAACGTGTATATATATATATATATATATGTAGATTTTGGGGATTGCTCGAAAACACCAACCAGACAAGATGAAGGTTGGGAAAAACAAAACTCAGTTTGAAAAGATGATGTTGGAAAAATCAAATTTCGGTTGGGCATTATCATCCTCATTCTCATCCCCCGCAATATCATCATCCTCAACATCATCACTTTCCACCTCATCATCCTAAATATCATCATCCTGCACCTCATCACTCTCAACATCACCATCCTCAACATCATCGCCCGCAACATTATCATCCGCATCAATCATCATCATCATCATCATCATCATCATCATCATCATCATCATCATCATCATCACCCACATCATCATACATTATCCTCCCACTCCTCCACGTTGTTTGGGGTCTTTGGCCGGGATAATCATCCAACATGTTTCAAAAAAAACATCGTATTATAAAATCATCATAAGATCTCCACTACTCTCTTGTAATTCAACCTAGCTATGGAAAATCACCACTTTTACTGGGTAATTCATTTATAAATGGTCAATTTTTGATAGTTATGTTAGTCTACCAGAGGGTACCCCTCATTAAATCATCATTTTTCCTGCGCTCAGTTCATGTTGGCGTTCTTCGTGCTAGAAGCAGTGCTGAGAATCAGGTGCAAGCTGTGTGGACAGTGCAGTTCGGGTGGAAGAACCGCGCTGATGATGGGGATAGCATCCAGAAATCTGGGAAAATGGGCGTTTAACCAGCGAAAATTGAGATTTCACCTGAAAAACATGATAATCTAGAGTTGATTGAACTGATTTAACCATGAACAAATAGGGATTTTACCATCAAACATGGGAGGAAAATAGGGATTCATTTACCACAATTACCAAAAAAATGGATTTACTGTAGAGTTAATTTAGTTGATTTACTTGATGATGGACATCTCACCAAACTATGTGGATTTCACCAAGAGAAATGGTAGTAGAATGGGATCTTTCACTAGGATACCATGGGGATAACTACCGTGATTTTAACCCTATAATTTGGGAATCAACTCTTATATAGCTAGTAATTTGTTCCATTAATTTTTTTTCGGGATAAACCACTTATAAAGGGGACTTACCATCACCAGGTTATCAACCAGTTGCGATTCGCGGAATGATCCTCTAAGTACAAGGTGGTGCTCCAGTTTCTTAGTCAACTTATAAATCAGATACCTCTGGTAATTTGTTACACAGTGAGCTGGAAAATCACGGCCATTTTCCATAGCTATCTTAAAGAACCGGAGGGTACCAACCAAAATCAGGTTTTTGGGCAGGTACCAACTTCATCCAACTATAACTAACAATTTTAGATTTAAGGGATATGTACGTATCTTAACATGATATGTTAAATAATTAGCCAGTAACTACAGGGTAGATATAGCGTTTGTATTGACACTTCAGTTACCCTCTGGTGTCCTCAAACTGGCTTGCTGGAAAATCCACCAATTAGTTCGATCATTTTTCCAGCTATAAAGTTCCATTTACCCTTTGGTAAACTGACATAACTAATTATTGAAAATCAGCATGTTTATGGGTAAATCAACTAAACGGACCATTCCATAGCAAAGTACTAGTTTACTGGGAGGTAGTTAGAGGATTCCACCATTAAAACCTCCATTCGAAATTATTTAGATATGATGTTCCAATCATTTCCCAGCCTAAACCTCCATTTAGATTGGGGATTTTCCATTCAATGGGCGTTTCTAAAGTCATGGGGGATCCCCGAGTCACCATGGCTTTCAGTACCAAGTCATGGTCATCCATGACTGGATGAGTTGGAGGTACCCCCAATGACTAAGGAAGCCACCAGTCATGTTTGTTGGTTTATAAACACATCATCTATAGACTACTATAGATGTATCTACCATAGACCATAGTCATATTGTAGTTATCACCAAACCCATGGCTATCTTCGAAATCGCAGTAAGTGGTTCGTATCCATAGCTAGTAAGTCCCCTCACTGGGGTTATCCCATTTGTAAGTGGGTTATACCACCAATTACCAACCACAAAGTGGGATAATCCTCCAAATCAAGAATCCTTCCCAATTTGTCCACAGGCACCGCGGTTGGGACTTCTTCATGAGCCCCGAGGACACAGCTGAAATTGCCATGAGGAAATGGGGAGAAAAACGGTGATAATTTCATTGAATGAACATAGGAAATCACATAGATTTAGGAAGCAATATATGTGCAACTTGGGGATTTGCTATAGTTTGAGCAAGAAGACTATGTGGAAGTTGGAGATTTAATACATTTTAAGCAAGAAAAGTACGTTGAAGTTGGAGATTTAACATAGTTTAAGCATGTTTAAGCAAGGGATGGAATAGATGGTGTTTCCCCCAGAATTTCCCGGCTTCCAACGTGCATCTCTTTGGGGCTATATAAACATCTTTGAAGCCTCATGCTGGAGCACCCGCCAAGGTTTGAAACTTCGATGGGGGTTTCCCAAGTTCTGGAGGGACCCCAAGTTATGGATGGTTTATTTCATGGAAAATCCATGACAATCCCATTGTTCAATGGATGAGGTAAAAAATGGGGGTACCCCTTCTGACTTAGGAAACCTCCTCATGTCAATGGTAAAAGTTCACACTGCATGACGAACTTTTCGATGAAACCTTTCGGGACTGCTGCGAGTTGCCTCCGGCGATGAGATGAGCAGTGATTGATCTTTAGAGGACCCATACCCGACTTGGTAAACTAAGAGTTTGCTATGGAAAATCACATGATTGATAACATTTGATAACATTTGATAACTATCTGCAAGGGCCATGGAAAACATCATAGCAAAAACATGATGCAAATTACTTTGATTCGAATGATCCCCACCATGAGACTTTATTTGGCATATAGTGTGATACAGATTTTGACATAACTTTCTGGCAAAACTTTATGGCAGGGAAGAGGAGGAGNAGAGACCTTCGGTCTCTAGATTTCATCAGAGTTGTCCTCTCCTCCTCTTCCTCTTGGCATTCTATCTGGCATTCTATCTGGCATTCTATCTGACATTCTTTCTGGCATTCTTTCTGGCATTCTATCTGGCATTCTATCTGGCATTTTATCTGGCATTCTTTCTGGCATTCTATCTGGCATTCTATCTGGCATTCTTTCTGGCATTCTTTCTGGCATTCTATCTGACATTCTTTCTGGCATTCTATCTGGCATTCTATCTGGCATTCTATCTGGCATTTTATCTGGCATGTATTCTGACATTCTTTCTGGCATTCTATCTGGCATTCTATCTGACATTCTTCTGGTATTCTTTCTGGCATTCTATCTGACATTCTTTCTGGCATTCTATCTGGCATTCTATCTGGCATTCTATCTGGCATTCTATCTGACATTCTTTCTGGCATTCTATCTGGCATTCTATCTGACATTCTTTCTGGCATTCTATCTGGCATTCTATCTGACATTCTTTCTGGCATTCTATCTGGCATTCTATCTGGCATTCTTTCTGTCATGTATACAGGTTGAAGTCCGGCAGTGCCCACTGGGATCTGGCAGTCGCGATTGAAGTCCGGCAGCGCCCACTGCGATCTGGAGCTCGCGGATGCAGTCCGGCAGTGCCTGCTGCGATCTGGAGCTTGCGAGGAGGAGGCGGGAGGTGGAGGCGGAAGGCGGCGGGAGGTTGTCCACCCCCCCCCCCGCGCCCCGCGATAAAATCTAGTAACCCTCACCTGGCAGGTGGGGAACGAACAACGTGCGAAGGTTACGCTAGTATTGATGTTTTTATACATTGGGGGGCAAGAATGACTGACCTCAACATGAATCATGATACCTTTTTTTTTACCACTTTTCCTAGATCCGGCGGATTTTTTTTCGAAACGGCTGAACGGTGACCTGAAAAAAGATCAGGGATGGTACACCAACTGGCTTGGTTCATTGATGATATTTTTCTATTTCCTCGATTGATATTATTTGTTGTGAATATCGGATATTGATTTATCATCAATTCTAATCTTATAAGCTCAGTTCAATGTTAAATCCCCACTTGATGCTTTAATCCCGGAAATCTCAGTGAGTCATTTTGGCGCTGGGCCAATGCAATTGTGGATTATCACTACGAAAAATAGATAATCTCTACTAATATGATCTAATATGTACCCTTCGGAAATCAACCGTGGCCAGCTGGGGAAATCAATGATTTCGAGGTGATTGATTTTCCTAACTGTAAACCTCCATTGATAGTGGATTTCCCCGCTAGCCATCTTAGATGCCACCGCAGGGTAAATCCCATTATTATCCCATTGTCGGTTGTCGGTTGAACCTCCATTTTTTCCGTGACATTCTCCCTTCAATTATCCAATTCTCTCCATTTTGGTGAGTTAAAGATCATGAAATCCCATTGACTCCCACAATTATCGAATAATATCCCATTATTGATTTTTTGGTCTCAGCCCCCTGTAATTAGTGAAGTGATGCAATTCCTATATATTTCTATTTTTATTATTAATGTATTAATTTCCATTTTTGTTGATGAAATCCCGTTAAAACACGCATTGTTTTGTTGGTTAAATCCCCTTCATCTCCCATGAACAACGTTGAAACCACCGGGGTCCTCAGGATCGAGGCTGGAACCTCGTGGATTTCACCATCGTCGGGGCACCTGGAGGGGTTGGAGGGGGTCATCTGTACCATAGGAAAACCATAGGAAAATGGTGATTTAATGGGATTTTAATGGGATTAATGATGATTTACCCTCTGGTAAACTAACAGTTTGCTATTTGAAAATGGCCATAGAAATATAGTGGATTTTCCCATTAAAAAAATGTTGTGATTTTCCATAGTTATGTTAGTTTACCAGCGGGTAACTGGGAGAATAGTGGGAACCACTTTACTGTAGGATTTGACTCACCCAAACTGGAATCTCATCTACGAAACGTGACGAAATTGAAAGCCAAGACTTAGGTAAATATATGCAGCAGATATTGTGATATGATGTCCACACATACTTGCTTGTGCACACTAGATCCGTATATATAGATCATGTTCGGTAACCAAATATACTGCAGATGATCCATTTGCCAATGGCTCAGCAGGTCAAAATTCATGGCTCAGCGGACTACCAATTCTGGTCATTTTGGAATATAATGGAAGTTCAAATCACTATGATAGATGGATGTGTCCAAAAAATGGGGTATACACCCCAGAATGGCAATTCAACTGGGGAAAATGATGATCAATCGTCTAGTTTTGGACTACCAATTCTTGACACATAGCCACACCATGGATGGTTGCGAAATTGTGCTTTTCAGTTGGTAGATGGTGTACCCCATCTACTATTCCCCATTTTCCCAGTGTTTCATAGGAACCCCAAATAGCCATATGGCCACAGCAGCAGCACTGATGTTCCGCACGACGCATCTCATGGGCGACCCACACAAATACAAACACTGATATTGATAGTAAGACTAATATGAATGCTTGCAACACTATGATGATACAAAGTGATATTATTAGTAAATATAACAATATAATAAAAGGACAACTATATTCTCTTCGTTCCAGTAAAAACGATAATAATCACACAAGTATCAATGCATTGGTTTAAGAGAACATTTTACAGGAAACCATGTTTTTACCGATAGCTTAAAGTAGTTTCCTGCAAATATTCCCATCATCAATGATAAAGACAGCAATGATAAAGATGATTCTTACTTGTTATAGTACTGACAATAATCATACGGACTTTATCTCTGGGTTTAACACCAGAATGATAAAACAAAAACAATGATAATAGCGATCATTACAGTAGCAATATATAGATGTTAGAATAATACCGCTAGTAACTCATACTACTAGTCATTATTCGGAATACCTTGTAGCTGGAACTTTCCTCCCGTGTTTTGTTGATTATTAATCGATGCCGTCATTAATTCAGATTGAATGACATCCCCAAAATGTATTCCCATTGGTGATAAAATCTACATGTAACATGCCTATTGTTGGTGGTTAAATTACCAGTCAATGAGCCATAGATTCTGACAAAGCGTTATTTAACATGTACAATATTTTATATAAATACATATATATATATATATATACATAATATATATATATATATATATTGTGAATGATCATTTCGGAAATCATGTCGTTGGTTATAACCCATGAAATATCCCTCTAAGAAAATCCCCTTAATATCCCCATTGATGGTTACATCCCCAGAACTTTGATGGTCACTAAAGTGATGGCTGCTTTTCCCATCTATTTCCTTCCCAAGTCATCGGTCTTTTTATAGGCCCCAGAGACCCCTCAAACAAAATCCTACGTCATTTGTACCTAGTATCATCTAAATCACCATCAAAACTTGATGCTTTAATTCAATTAGATCCTCAAGTGTTTGATGGTGAAATTCCATGTCATGATCAGGACAGCGCTATAGTCCTGTGAAAAAATTGGACATGGTTTCCTGTAGCAGGGTTGCTCCAACCCATGACAATTGATAGCCACAAGCGTGGTCAATTCGTCACTTTACCTCTGACCCAACTTACCCCCACAAACGTACCTGGGGTGTTTGGAGCAACACTGTAGATGTTCCATGATTTTCCCTTCAAACAATCCATTGATAGATAGTATACCCTCTGGTGAACTAACATATTTTGTGGATTTTCCCATTAAAAATGGTTTCCCATTACAAATGGTGATTTTCCATAGCTATGTTAGTTTACCAGAGGGTAAATCAACCCATTGATAGTATAGCCATGGCTTTTATGTGCGGCACAATTCCCATCTCATCCGGCGCCAGGTGGCCAGTGGCGTCGTGGACGATTGGATTTTGAAGGCTGACAGTTCACTGACACCTCGGGTGGACGGAGATGATGACATCCGTGTTGATTGAAAACTGGTGTTTCATCCCATTCCATAGGAAAACCATAGGAAAACCATCGGAAATGGTGATTTAGTGGGATTTTAATGGGATTAATGATGATTTACCCTCTGGTTATGACTAACATAGCCATGAAAAATCCACCATTTATAGATGATCCTCCCATGAAAACCTCCATTTAGTTCGGGGATTTTCCATGGCTATGTTAGTCATAACCAGAGGGTCATAGGCATTTGAAGTATCAAAATATGGGGATGTAACCAGTTGACCCATTTAAGATATCCATTTGAAGAGGATTTGAGGATTGGACCGTGAGACGGTTTCGATTGTTGGCTTTTAAAGTATCGCAGGTATCGGATTGTTGGACACTTGAGGGACAGGCTTCGGTCTTTTTTCCAACTTCGGCAACAACAACTTGGAGTTTTGGACATTGAAGCAACAAAGATGGGAATATTTTGTAATGATATGAGCTAAACATGAATTGTGAATGATACTAGTAGGTATACTGGGTGAACCCTTGCCAATGGCCGGTTGATATGATAAGACTGGAGTCTTCTTCCCAAGACCCTTGTCTGGTATGGAACCTGAGGTCACCTTGGCCATATGGATACAACATGGCAAACAATTTGGAGATATGGTCAAAAAATGGGATTCAACTCGAAAAAAAAGGTGTGATAGAAGCTGTAACAACAATTGGGGATAGATCAAAGCCTCCAAGCAAAACCATGATCAGACATGACCAACTGGCGGAAGACCATGAGAAGTCAGTTAGCAAGTGGTTTATAACCTATATATATATATATATCTGGGAGTATTCTATATGGTGGGTTCCACAAATGGGGGTATCCCAACAGCTGGATGGTTTATAATGAAGGGAAAACCGGGAAAACCCTCTTAACATGGATGATTTAGGGGTACCCCTATTTTAGGAAACCCCCACATAACTAAGGGTATACTGCGGTACACATGATTATGATCCACTTACTAAGTGGGATGCACCCCTCAAGTAACTCAAGTAAACAGTATGGAGATGCGATGGAAGATGCAGCAAACGGTTCGTGGCTTCTCAAAGACTTGACCCAAGCCACAAGTTCTTTTTCCTGCGTCTATGTTTTTCCTTTCTTTGTCGTATCAAACGTCCCTTGTCGATGTCACACCGGGGAAACCCCGCTCCCTACCACATAGCAGTGGAGGTCGAATACAGCAACATGTCTGACTGTCAGGCATGGAGCCTCATAACTCAACAGCAACAGCAAGGTGCAACGGGGCCAGGGCTTGTCCTTAACTGAGGGGTGGGACAACCAACCCCCAAACCCTATAAGGTGGTGCCCCCAGATAGCTAGGTTGGTTTATAGTTCTAGGTTAACTATTGTTTGTGGTAGATATATCTATAGTTAATGAGGGTTATAAACCCACTGATAACTGGGGAGGCACCACCTTGTAAGCATTTTTTGTATACTTCATCAATGAATCATGGATATGTTGGATACGGATGTGTCTGAAAACGAAGGATTTACCCCAAGTTACGGCAATTTTCAGGATTCAAGCATGATGATCAGCCAGTTAAAGCTTCAAAATCTTCACAGATCCACAGCTCAAGGATTCTGTGGGGTCCAACCAAAGGAAGGACCTCATCGGCAACCTTTCCCCAGTTTTCGTACCCGGGAAACATGGCAATGGACCCCCGATGGACCATAGAAATCCCAGATGTATAGATGGTTTACCTATCTTTTTTTCCCGCATTCGTAGGGCAAATCTGGACAAAGCAGGTTTGGCCCTGCAACTTTTTTCCTCATTCTCGCTGTAAATATGGCAATATGGGTTATAATTCAAGACTACCCCTCTGGTAAACTAACATAACTATGGAAAATCAGCATTTTTATAGGTAAATCCACTATATATGGGCCATGGCTTCCATAGCTATGTAACAAATTACCAGAGGGTACCCCCCCAAGGAAAACGAATGGTCTCAGATCCTGGGGGAAAGCCCGCAAGGACTTGACCGCCATCTCTCCACTACATGCTGAAGTTCACAAAAACATCAACAAAAATCAAGAAAACTCAAAAGATATAATAGATTCAAACCAACCCCTATTACATAGTGAACCTATAGAATATTATTGAACTATCGGGAAATTGATGGAACTCATATCATGAAATCAAGCAACCAGTATCTGGATGGCCCCAGCATGCCCCAGCAATATCCAGCCCAGTTTCGGATCAACATTTCGAAGGTGACAATCTCAGCAAACTCATGACCTTAGCGCGACTTCTGCGCTTGATGAGGACTTTTTTTTTGTGCGACTTAGCGCTCAGTTTTGATGGTTAGATGATGCTGAATCATAATGGTGCATCAAGAATGGTGAATGAATGAGCACTTCCTGGTGGTCTTCATCTCTGACAGTAAATTCTATGGGGATATGTAAGCTCTAAGTTCATGGTCAAACACTACTTGGGGCTGCATTTCCAGTGAAATTTGTGGACATTCTAACCAGAGTTATAGGGGTTCCATCCCAACTTATAACCCGAACTGCACCCCCCAGTCGGGTAAATCAGATGGATACGTGGGTTGATGATGGATTTAACTTTGCATTTGGATTGGTTTAAGGGAAAAAATACAGGAAACCATGGGGTTTTCCCGTCAAATAATTAGAGGGTTTTCCTGCAACATTTTCCCTTAGACCAATCCAATGAACTTAACCATCAAAGTTATGGGCACAACCGAAAAATAGTGGTGTAATGGGATATTTCATGGGGACAGAGATAATCTGGAAATATTGGGGTTGGTCACGTAATGTCCCCATAGAAATTCAGGGATAGTCCAGGATTTTTCCACCCAACAAAATATGGTGAAAATGCTCAGATCTATCATGAAATCTGGGTCTTTTCTCACAAAAAATCAGACAACCACAGAAAGCCATTGACTCTCTGGTAATTCAATATAGCTATAGCATGATGTAGCCAAACCATCCATCAATTGACCGTGGCTTCCAGTCGCAAAGTCTTGTTTTATTACTGGAGGGTAAGAATCATTTTTGGGCTGAAGCTTGGTGTTAGAGAAAGTGTATACCCCCAATGAAATCGCCGTTTAGGCTTGGTGTAATGACGAGGATCAACCAATGAATGTACAGGTGCAATCAGGTACACTATTTTCAGACAAATTCAAGTGTTTTTTTTGCTAATGATGTGAAGCCAATAGTAAACTCCATCGAAGTATCCCACAGCAATTGAAAATTTTCGCAAGTTGTCAGGGTTGTCCGAAACGCGGGGGAGTATCCTCCTGAACGACTACAGTTGGGTCGACCCCGAGTTTGCTCGACCTGAATTTCGGACAACGACTTGGCTGATGGGGTACCCCAAATCATCCAAGTCATGGATGACCATGACTTGGTACTGAAACCCTTTTTGTGACTTGCGGATCCCCGATTTTAGAAAACCAATCTGTCTAAGATCTGAGAAAATGTGCGTACAACTATGATGCTTTGGGGTACCCAATTTGGACAAACCTACGTCAGAGAATTTAGGTCTTCGAGGTCTTAAGAATACCGGCGACATCAACCAGGGTAGGGAGATCCCATTTTTTGATGCTGAAATCCACCATGTTGATTGTTTAGATGATATTAAATCCTCAAAAATCCTCCATGTTTCATGGTGAAAAATCCCCGAAAGGCCTGGGATTCCGCAATTGGATGAGTTGCTTAGCTGCGACTGTCTGACTAGGATCTTGCGACTGGTGCGAGTGGTTCGTGCTATCCGGCCACTCTACATGTTGGCCATAGGTGGGGGTTGGCAAATGGTGACACGGGAAGTGAGGATTGAAGCGACAAAAATGGTGGTTGAATGGGAATTAGCCATCATTTATAGGGGTGATAACTCATTTAACTAGGGTTCATGCAAGATATATCTACAATAGCTAGGTAATCATCATTTCCAGGGTTTTTAAGCGGTCAAAATGGAGATATATAGTTGATACATGATGCTTGTTTGATGACTGGGAAATCCTTGACATCCATCATGGCCTGGGAGTTGGACCTTGGAAATCTTTCGCAAATTGGAAGGTTTGTGCGCTCTGGAAAACCAACACATATTATATTTAAAGCATATATAAAGCACATGAAAGCTATTTACCATGGCCCATTTATAGTTGATTTACCGATTGAAATGGTGATTTTCCATGGTTATTATGTTCGTTTACCAGCAGCTAGCTGGGCAAACCATCGAACTCTTGCTGAGGGCCACAGGCTGTAGTCAGAAAATACCAGGCTGCAAGATTGGTTGTGCAGCAATTCATAAAAAAGCTCGACTTTTTCCTCATTCCGTGACGAATTCTGGTACTTAACGTGGGGGTGCAGTTGGGGCTATTATAACATGGGTAGAACATGGTATCACGATGTGATTTTGATTTTAATCTCCACAAATTGCGGATCCGGGGCCCCTAAAAATTGTCATGGTGAAACATCTCCACTTGGTTCTATGGAACTGCAGCCCCAAGAAGTGTTGAGCAATAAACGTAGAGTTTATATATCCATATATCACCATTTTAATATACAAACTATTAGAGATGATAACCACTATTAAATAGGTTACAGCAACATTTTCCATCATATCCCCATCACTATGAGAAATGCTAAGCACTAAGGAAGTTTTCAAGTCATTTCGACGCACATCTCCGGACCACCGTCAGGTGTCGTGCGCGCCATGCAGAGCATGTTCTGGGTGCTGGCGGGACCCTGAGCATCGCTTGGGGAGTATGAACTAAGCCCATCGGAGGAGTGTTCAACCAACTAGTATTTCATGAGATGGGATAGGGATATTTTTCGTGGCGCAACTATATATGGAGTATCCTTTGATCTATATATTGGCTAATTATATCATGGATTACACATCCAAGTAGTGGAACTCGTGTGATTTTTGGCAGTCCGGGATGGCATCCATTGGGGGGTTTAAACCAACCAAGGGGATAGAACCATGGGTTGAATCTGCCAACAAAGTACTTGGGAAATATCTCTTCGCCAATCTTGGATGGGTGGCTAAGTAATAACTACTGACAAATCTTCCTCTACAAATGTGGATATGTATTAAGCAGTGAGATGGGTTATTTTAAGGATATTGTCCAAAGTCCTTTCTTGCCTTTTTCTTTGGGATCATTATTTTTATTCCACTGACCCATGCCCAGCAGGATACAAGGTGGTGCCCCGAAGATAGCAAAGCTGGTTTATAACTAGGTTGACTATGGTTTATGGTAGATAA
The DNA here is from genome assembly GCA_003297045.1 of Symbiodinium sp. clade C Y103. Classification (NCBI taxonomy): domain Eukaryota; class Dinophyceae; order Suessiales; family Symbiodiniaceae; genus Cladocopium; species Cladocopium sp. clade C. Next base: position 77,164 of record BGPT01001567.1, read on the forward strand.
TTACATATATATATATATATCGTATATCAATAGTTAATGGGGGTTATAAACCACCAAACATAACTTGTATGGGTTTATAAACCAACTTGTGGGTTTATAAACTAACTTATATCTGGGGGGTCGCGGGCACCAGCATGTCGGTACTTTCGGGGATTCTGTTTGAATGACATCCCCATTTGTGGTAACTCCTCGTGGCAGAATTCTTGCGGTAAACACCAGCCTGAACTGATGGAGTTTGCACCATAATATATATATATATAGGTTGGTTGCATCAACACTTTTGTTGGCGACTGATGTCTACATTTGGGGTGGATTGCATCTACCATGTCAAGGCGTTGTACAGCACATTCTCGGTGAGGGGTCGTAACCGCATCATTGTTTGCTACCATGATGTTTTGTTTCCTGTGCTGTGCTCCCTTTCTGTGCACATTCATTATTGTTGCTCTTCTTGGTCTATTTGCATGCCCGTCCAACAGTAATCACCAGTGATTAAAAAAGAAACACGTACCTTTTAGCAAGTCTTTAAAAGACAGAAAAGCTCAGTACCATCAGAAGCACTGGTTGAAAAACCATCAGAACTTGTGAAACAAGAATCATCAAAACCATCAAAGAGGTTGAATGTCAGGAACCCTCACAACACATCACAAAACCACCTTTCCACCATGATCACCTCAACCTGCATTCTCCTCTGCCCGCAGCGCGCACTGCATTAGTTTCCAAAAACGCCATCAACTGATTGCTGATGGTTGTTGGCATTTTTCTCATTGAAATCATTCAACAACCGTACTTGAGGGATACTTGAAGTCTTAAAGTTCACAAAGCTGTATTTGTGGTGAAACTTTCATGAGAGCTTTCATGCATCTTTGGGCCTGTGCCATCCATCCTCACTCATTGTCATTGCTGGTGAAACTCATTTTGTCATTGGCTAAGATCTCAGTTTCGAAGATCCAAACCATGTACGAGATTCCTGACCTATACTTTCCCAACATGATTCTAACATAGTGAGATTTGTTTTACATGCTTCCCGTACCTATGTTTCCTAACATATCATCGCCAGAATCCCAACTTCATGGACTTTTTGGTCGTTTTCAACGGGGTTTTCCCCAAGGCTTTTCTGTACCTGAAATGTTCTTTTGAAGGCCCCCGAAGCCCACGTCAACATTCAATCATTTGACCAAATCAGTACGGTGTTCATCAAATCATCAATCAAATCAGTAATGAAAAATCCTTGATGAAATCACTATTCAAATCACCAACCAAATCATCAATCACATCAGTATTCAAATCACTAACCAAGTCATGAAATCATCGATCAAATCATCAATCGAATCATTGGTCCAATCAGTCTGAGTCACATCATTCATGAGGTCGAAAGGTAGGAACAAATCAAGAAATCCCCAGCATCCCGCATTTTCTGGCGAAACCCAAAACATCCGAGGTCTTAACCTTCGTGGCCCTGTACGCCATTGCCATCGTGACCACTCGCGCCATTGGCCGAGGTGAGTCGGGAAGGTGATCAACAAAATTGGTCAACTGGTTGATTGCAATAAATAGAGGCCCTTTCTATCATCTGTTGTGGGGTTGGGCCTAGCAATTTTCAATTCTTCCTATCAGATCCTATCGGGAGGTGATGATCGGAATTGGATGGAATTGGTCCAAAGCTGGTCGAAAACACTGATAGAAATGAGAGAAAATTCATGACAAATTCACTGTAGACCCACTACTATGATCAGTGTATATCATCACTCTAAAGCTCCAATGACTATTGTGATTATGATCATGATATAAATTATAGTAGCGAATTACAATCATTATCATCATTATCATTATTACTATATTTTTTCTTGTCATTCTGATTACTAGGCTAACTCTGGATTGTGGCAGATGTATTTTCTGTATCTACAGTTAGGTTTATAAACCACCTATAACTGGGTCCCCCGACATTTCTGTCCCTTTGGAATCCCTCGGATCGTCAAGGTGAGCTGCTGAGTATTGATGCCGACATTCCGGAGGCCTTCCGAAGGTCGTGTTCTGATGCCATGAACATTTTTCCCCCAAAATGCTGGATTTCACCAACAGAAATGATCTGATTTAAGCAAGAAAAATGTATTTATGAAATGAGAAACATTGGGATTTCATGAGATGTAGAGCTGATTTATGACAGCTAAGTTGCTTAGACAACTCTTATAATTGTTGGTTTTAGGGTAGATCGAACTAATGAATGGGGTGGTGATGTACATACCTACAAGGTGAGGTCCCCATAGATAGCTAAGTTGACTTATAACTTGGTTATATAACTAGTGTATGCGCGATATAACTGTACTTAATGGGATTCATAAACCAACAAACATCACTGGGGGACCATTTTTGCTGTCCTTGTGGCGTGGACGATTTTTGGCATTTTCCCACCGGACCATCCACTACTTTTGGGGGTTTCTGAAACCAAGATTCTCACGGCTTCTAGAGACAAGCCACCCTTTGGCCAGGGGTCAAATGATGATCAATGATTAGTGGGACATATTCACATTGCCAATAAGAAGTAAACACAACCAAGAGTAAACACAACAACAACACTTTGATTTGTACAGTTTTGTATAGTGTTGAACAGCGAACGGTGTCACTATACATTCACTTTTTTTTAAATTAACAACTCTAATGGTTGCCTTTCCATGGTCCATATTGGTGAGTGAGAAAGCTGATGCTTTCCATGTTCTTCTGTACAGTCTGTACAGGTGCAGGAAAAGACTGGATAAACCTTCGTTCGGTAGCTTAATGGAGAAATTATTGCATAGTACAAGACCCATTGCCAGAAGTGGGGAAATACAATACCCAGCCGGGCCCAGCCGTTTGTTAATCCGGGCATCTAACAACAGTAGAGGTTTAAGAAGCCCCATTCATACTTGGTGGCTCATCCCACCTACTAAGTAGGATTACATCATGTTCTGTCCTTGGTTATAAGTGGGATATGGACAAGGTGGAGTCCCCTAGATAGCTAAGTTGGTTTATAACTAGGCCAATTATGGTTTGTGGTAGATACCAACTTATAACTAGGGAACCCCACATGGGTTTATCCACACAAAGAACTACTTTCAGGGTGAACTAACCTACTTACGATCCATCGGATGAGGTAAACCCTATCCATAAGGTTTGGACAATTTGGCAAGGTGACCTAGTGAATGTAGCTAGCCGAAATGATTTCGTTTGGCGCGAAATCGCGAGTTTAGCAAACATAGCTTGGTGAAATGTTGGGTTTCTGCACGTTTATGCAGGTATTCATGGGCTTTGTCAACCAACAAACATCACTACAAGGGTCCCACCTTATAGAAATGGCACACTTAAGTGATCTAAGTGATCTTGTGGGGCTTGGTTCAGGAGACGCGGTTGATGTTCAACACCATCGCTGATTCCATGTTTGCCTTGTGCGCACTGGGATTTGGGTGGCTGTGCGCCTGGTGTATTTTTGTGGCAGCGATGTGTGATACTCTCATGTAGAATAGATATGAATAGATCATACCGAATCATACCAGACATTGTTTGATATTTAACTATCATTTGGGGGTGGATCAAGCTGTAATTCTGAAAAACATGTTTTTTATCGGATTAGCATTTAGCACATCAGATCCTCTGCATCATTTTTTTTTACAGAGCCTTCCGCGACATCCGGTGGCCATTCGTTGGACGCACATGATATCCATTGATATCCTAGCAGCTTGTCCCGACTGGATGGGCATGTTTGAGAGGTTATGCGGATTTCATCAATTTGGCATCCCATTTATTGATATGTGTTTTTTACTCATTTTAATTTATTTTAACTCCATCTTTACCTATCATATATCAATTTTAGTTATTCCAATACCGTTCACCATATTTTGGCAGGACATACGATGACATACACATGAAATGGGTTTGTCCAACTTGTATTTCCAACCATCAACCATCAACAACCATTGGGAGTTTCCTATTCTCCGACCACAGACAGACCTCTCCCCAATGGCAAGTACTCCCTCAGACTACGGGGCCCAAAGACGTCAAAAAACAACACCCCAATGTACCTAACCATGGTTTAATTGGGGTAAAAGGGGTATAAAGAATGCTTTGGGGGATGGTATGTACGGATTTTTTTCTCGCTTTTGGCCTCAAGATCTGTTCAAACAAACTGCCCATGGCCTCTGCAAGGTGCGGGCCCAAAGTTGTGTTTGTTGATTTAGTTTCGCTCATCTACTGTGACTATAGTTATATCTATCATAAACCCCATGCCTAGGCAAATAAACCAACTACAAATCCTCATTTTTGCGAGTTAAATCCTTACTTCCCCCATGTTTGATGGTTATTTCAACCAACTTAGCTGTCAAAAATCAACTTACCTACTGTTTGGGGGTCCCATATTTCCAAGGGTTCTATCTACCCGCCGGTAGATTAGGAAAAGGATATGTAAATCCATTGCTTCCATGAGGAATTATCTACACATGGTTGTTCAGATCATATTTCCATTAATTTTTACTGTATATATCATACATCAAACCTATTTCACCTCATGTTTCGATGACTTTCGCCCCAACTCTGAACAGCCCTGCAGCCCTCGTCGCTTCATTTTTTCGTCCAAAAAAAACACGCCGCTCGATAAAAAAACGCAGCGTTTTGGCTCTAAATTTGACAGGAAAATCAGCCCGAAGAAGACAATCCAATACTTCGAAGGTCATTTGAAAAGGTTGAAGTTCCTTGGAGCGAGGCGGCTCGGGCTGGAAAGGCTGCTAGATGAAGTTTCTTGGGGATAAAAGGTCCGCGAAGTTGGTAGAGACTTTTTTCGGTGAACTGTTGGGTTTGTGGTAGATATGACATGATACACCTATATGTATATATGGGTTTGTCTAAATATAAGATAATATAAGGGACCCCGAGATGTCCATTGATTAATAATAATTTTCCCCATAAAATTGCTAATTATAATTCAGGTATACCCCATTTTCAGACAGACCCAAATGATCCCAAATATATATATATATATGTATATATATATATATGTATATATATATATATGTATATATATATATATATATAGACATACGTATATCAGTATATCTATATAAGTACAATATAGTATAATCGTATCCATGGGGTTTCGGTTTATAAACCAACAAACATAACTGGGGGCCGGGCCCACCGATCTTTGGGCATCTGGTCAGGTAAAGAGTTGAGTCGATTTTGAAACCTGTTCAGGTTGAAGGGAAGGCATAGCCAGACTGACTAAATGTGTAATTCCATTAATAACCATTATACAATCACCATAAATCACTGTTAGTCCCCATTGAGAATTATGAAGCATTATTAAGGACTATATCTAGGAGATGAACCATTCTTAGCCACTACAAACCGTTTATCACTATTCAGATAGATTTTTATCCATCGGTATACCGGTATAACCACCAGAACAACTGAGAAGCTCCGAATGGGTCCCTGCCGGTATCCACCTGGCTCCTCTGAGGTTTGATACAGATACGCCAGCATGACTGTGATGAATGCAGATGTCTTGAAACTTGGATGGTAGGTGGATTTTGATCATGATTTGTAGCAAGCCTTGGACCTGGTGGTTTTAAAATGCTTTAAACATGCTCCTGGTCTAGGGACAACAATGGGATTCGTGCAACATGGTGTTTTAATCAGATTTATCGAACCAAAATGGAGGTAAACATGGGAAAACATTGGACATTTCATGAAAAAATAGAGGGTTAGCGAACAACAATACCTTTTTGTTGGTTTATGACTAATCCCATCTTTCATCCCTATTGTTGTTGGAGATATGCAAGAATATTATATCCCTATTATACCCGTTGGTAATCAAACATGGCTTGCTGGATTGTTCCCATTTTTTTTACTGCAACTTCGTATAAACCTCTATTTAGTTCGACGATTTCCCAGCAAGCGACGTTTGAGGACGGAGGAGGATATCCCCATTGATATCCCCAATATATCCTAGTGATGGTTGATTTGATAGATCCATATAGATCCAGGATTATCCTACTATGGGATCTATCAAATGGATCTATGGATGGTCGGTTAAATTACTACTATGGATCTACTAGTGATATTTCTCCAATATATCCAATAGTGATATAGATCCATCTATGGGTGGTGAAATATCTCTATGTTCAGGTCATATTTTCAGCTGGATGTGACACGTGGGACCTAGCTGTAACATGGGAGTAAGGTGGGTAAAGTAAAGACACATTGTAATCCAGTTATGGACTGTATGGACCAATATTCCCATTTAGCTAAACATATTCCCCAGTTATATGGTTTGTTAAATGAAATGATAATTCTCCACTTCATATTTTGCGTTAATGAACCATACAATCATCTAAGTTGATAGTAAAGCACCCAGTTCATAGTATAATGTTACCCAGATATTTCATATTCCAAGTTAGATCGATGGGTTTTCGTGGTGGTGCCCCCCCTTTTTGAGTTGGTAACCCCAATAACTATAGATGATAGATGTCTACCTTAAACCAAAATTGCTGGATGTTCTATGCCCCAACTTAGCTAAGTATGGGGCACCACTTTGATCCCGCACCAAAATCAATTCGTCCCGGTTCCCAGCGATTTCGCATGGCCCAGGAAGCAGCGAAAGCGCATCAACAGGAGCTGCCAGTGATGGCGTGTGTGGATTGTTTCACCGTGGCTTAACCATGAATCATGGAGATACTATGGGGATATAATGGGATGGAATTATAGTTGAAAGTGGTTTACATAATAGAATTTTATGAGATTTAACCAAAATTGGGATTTACCTTCCTGTACACGTACGGAAAGATGTGGAACACCCACCATGAATGGAACGATCACTTTCCGAAGGGCATTCCCATGGGATTTCCGCATCTTTCTGTATGTTTACCCTCGGGTAATTTGTGGCATAGCTATTGAACAAACACCATTTTGAATAGATGCATGATCTGTAAATGTGGATATAATGTGGATGTAATGGGGCATAGTGGAATGTACAACCTTCGGTGTGTCTGAAAATAAGATATACGTCCAACATGCCAATTCAGTGGTGATTTTTTTGATTAACCAGTGAAGTTAGGGGTATCTGGTTTTCAGACAAACCTAAATACTAAAAACTAATAATTCTATATAGATCATGCGGGTTTGACATGGTTTACAAACGGCCGGAAGGATCCAATTCTATGCAAGGGTTTCGATAGGGAAGGGATTTGCCTTGCTGAAACCTTTTCCTGGAAAAGTAATGACTTTTCCGCACAACTTTGAGCAGCCGGCAGAATTTCCGTGGCGTATGTTGCACCTTCGGAGAGCGGTAGAATCGAAGCTCCATTTTTGGAATCCCAACTCATCCAGTGGGTTTGTGGTGTCCCAGTTCCTGTGTGGTGATCTTCCGAGTGCGAATGTTCGTTCATATTTTTTCACCACTGTTTCTTGCTAAAATCATGTTGAAGCACCATTTTCCAAGGTTTTTCATGATATGATTCAATGATAGTTAAATGGTTATTGGGATTTGCATTGGGATATCATGAAATAGACTTGATATCAATTAGAAACAAACATGAGGAACCAAAATCCATTGAAAAAATCAGTAAAACTTCCAAAATCATGGTTCCTCATTTTTGATGGTTACGATCCACCTGTGGCACAGGAAGCTGACGCAAGCAGCGAACGCCAACGCTTCCGCGGTTCTGAACGTGGTGGCAGAGGACAACAGTGGGGTGGGTTCAGGTTCATGGGGGTTGCATCATCAGTTTCACCACTGGGGATTTCACCAACAAAAAGTGGAGATTTAACCAACAAAAAGTGGAGATTGAACCAACAGAAATAGGGATTTGACCAACAAAAATGGGGATATCCTTTAAGAGTTTTCAACAGTTTGCTATGGAAAATGGCCCACTGAGTTCCATGTTTTACCTATTGAAGATGGTGATTTTCCATAGCTATTTTAAATTACCATCGGGGCCTGGATAGTGGGATATCATGGGCATGAAACCCATCATAGTGGGAAAAAAGGGGAATGGCTCAAGTCACTGCGAAAAAACATGGACTCGCATGTTTATATTTTGTTGTTGTAGTATTTGACATGATTCAACAATTTTACAAGAGGGGTTAAAGTATATAATTATTGTTGAGGTATACTCAAACCTGAGATCTGGATAAATTTATAAGGACCTCACCGCGACGTTGCTGAATTCGGTCAGATATATAAGTCTATGCATAAGATGATCCCCTTACAAGTGGGGATTTCATCCAAAAGATGGATTCGAACATAACTTCAGCCAGATAGATGTGTTTCGTAACCTTCAAAAAGATGGCATTTCAAAGTATAAACCCGGATGGTAGTTCGATGATGTTTTCCCCATCGAATTTCCAACTTTTTGGCATCCTATAGATGATATCTTCCATGACTTCTATAGTTGATTACTTCTATAGAAAGTATGGATGACAATTTCTATAGTATTTCTATAGATATGTTTATTTTACAACTTTACTATTTTCCATATAGATTGTATAGTGCATCATCAAACCAGTATATCCAACCATCATCAAATAGATGATAAATCACATGTATATATACTCCTAAGTGCTTTGCTTAAGTCGTTGCGTTTTTGATAAAATGCATTCCTACCCTTGCGGAAAAGGTTTCAGGGGGGTCGTTGCGAAACAGTGTGCAGGTGCAGGAAGTTCAGGTAAATCTTTGTGACCAAAAGATAGTTGATATTTTGGGTTTCTAAATTGGATGTGCCTATGGGGAAAGGCTATGATATGAGGACATATGTAGACTGTAGACATTGTTGTATTAACGTGGGTTGATTTTAGTGTTGTTTTTTTAATCCATTTTGCAAGGGCACACTTGATGATATTCCCGTTACATTCCCATTCAATTTTAAATCATCATGTTGGTGAGTTTAAATGTTAGATCCCATTAAAGCACCATATTGTGTGTTAGGTAACTCGACAATTCGGCTTGTGAATTCCATCCCATGGATTTATTGGCACTACTGGTTTATTATTGGTATGCCATGATATTCCCATGATATTTCTATAGATATATTATATGATATTATATATATATATATTCGATTGGAGGTTGCTGTAAAGGATGAACACTAGTATCTCCATTGTGATTGGTTCAATCTCATCAAAACGCAATGTTTGTCGGCTAAATCCCATTTATATCCCCATTTTTGTTGCTTGAATCTCACTAAAATCGAACAATATCCCATTAAACTATGGTCGAAACCACAGAGCCTCGTTGTATTATAGTAGTCTTTCCACGTTCAACCAGGGTTATAATTCAGCCAGAATGGAGAAACATCATTGTCCATGAATATCCCATCATTATCACATTTCCATGGCATTTCTAGTGAATATCCCCATTTCTGCTGATTCAATCACCATTTTCCTATGGTTTCTAATATGTATGTGTATATACATATATATGTATATAATTATATAATACTAGTGAATTACTAGAACTCAGCCAGAATGGATAATCATTACTAGTCTGCCATAATACTCCCATTTTATCATCATGTTTGTTGGTTAAACCCCATTATTATCCCATTTCAATGTATTTTTTTGGACCGCTGTAATCCGATTAACACCATTAGCAGGTACTTGGAGGATTATCCCACTTAGCAACTGGTTTGTAACCGTGACATTTATGGGTGGAGAATCCGACATAGGGGACTTGCGGACTAGGCGAACCACTTACAAAGTGGGATGATCATCCAAATACCCTCTGGTAAATAAAACTTTTACATAACTATGGAAAATCACCATAACTTTCATGGGAAAATCCACGAACTTTCTATGGCCATGGCTTCAAGTTCGCAAACTGTTAGTTTACCAGAGGCTAACCACCGCCACAGGAGCTGTCCTTGATGAATGGCGTCAACACGGCCACTGCGCTTCACCGCATCGCGCGCCATTGCGTGGCTTCGACGAAGGGGACCACTGGGAGACGGAAGGGGACGTTGAAGGAAAGGATAAGAAACCCATTGGAAAACCATACGAAAATCCTAGGAAAAAACTATAGGAAAACTAAAGGAAAACCAAGGAAAACCATAGGAAGACAATACGAAAACCTTAGGAAAACCGAGGGAAGACCATAGGATAATTGTGATTTAATGGGATTGGTTGTATAGCTGATTTATGATGGCTAAGTTGGTTCAAGAGCTCTAAGTTTTATTGGAAACCAGAGGAAAATTGTGATTTAACCACCAAAAAGGCTGATTTAAGCAACAAAAATGGGGATTGAACCAACAAACATGGGGATTCCCAGGCTCCAACATTTGCCATTTGGGAGGGGCCTAACCCAATTTTCTTTCATTGCGCGAAGCTCGTATTTTCCGAGCTTACCTCAGGTTTAGGGGCTCCACCTACGGCCCCACCCCTCCCCCCAGCACCACACGAGGGTGTTAGAAGTGGGATAAGTATAGAGTTAATGCACGTAAAAAAAGCAGGGTGAATTAACCTACTTACTAAGCGAATGTGAGCGAGATGAGCCACCAAGTAGTTCCATCATTTCCTGCAAAACCCACCAGGATCCTCTGGATGCCTCCCGGTTTAGCTACCACCGAGGTGAAGGGCGAAGCCGGGCCAGATGGAGCTGCACCGGAGGCAAAGAAAGAGGCCTGGACGTCCAGGATGTCTCTACTTGGGGCTACGGATTTTTCCCGGTAATTTTCAGATTTCCCCGGGATTTATTTTCAGAAATCAGTGTTGAATGGTGAAGCAAATAGGCAGGCAGGCAAGCAAGCAAGCAACCAAGACGGCCGCAGTTGAATGGTGATTATGCGGCCAAAGGCTGAAGGAAAAGGGGAGGTAGAAGGTCGAACCTTAATCCAAACAAGTTGAGGCTTGTGGTCAACGAAGAGCATCTGTAAGATTCACACTTTGCACGATTTGCAAATACCTCTCAAGTCGTGCTTTGCTTGTGTTCTCTTTTCATCTGACGTGGCAGTATGGCGTCGTCTTGGGGCTTTGTGAAAGAAGAAGTTGATTGTGATGGAGATGAATGGAGATGATATCTTTGAGGAAGTCCCGTTGGAGCAGGAAGATGAATCAACACAGCAAAGCGAGGAACGCGGGGGCTACTGCCACATTTGCTGGTTGTGGCTGAAGGATGATTCAACCAGAAGCATGGAGAGCGGCACCGGACGCACTCCCACACGACTTCGGGTGATTTTGATAGCTGTTTCACATGTATTTTTTCCCATCTTGACAACCATAAGTTGGATAAGTGAGATGCGAGGCCCCCAAGGAAACTACGGATGTCTTTTAGTGCTATATATCCACTGACAAAACATCGAGAGAAATACCAAAAGGCTGCACCTCTCAATAGTCTCTCTTAAACGAATATAGATGTGGACATCCATGCCTTTTTTCAAATCTACAATGTGTTTGTTTTTCATTTCTTAATGTACTGGAGGGTACCCCTAAATGGGTTTGTCTGAACATATGGAATGATTGTTTCATGGATTTGGAATGATCTGAATGGATGCAATCATCAGAAAGAACAATACAATGGGCTTGTCTTAACATGTCTTACCATGGGGGTATTCAACCATCCAGAATTGGGATTTCAAATGTATGTCATCAACAAAGCAAGGGTTTTGTTTGACATTTGGGTATCCCCACTTTTGAATACTTTTAAGGGAGTATAGTTATAACACACCATTGTCCAGTTTTCATCAACCAACGGTCACTTTGGGGTCATACCACATTTCTGGACAAACCGGAATGTACTGTTGTCAGAATGCCGGACACACAAAAGTGGCAATTGTAAGCAGGCAAACTTTGAGCACAGGAACCCTAAAATGGATGTTGCTTGATGATTTCCCTATTGCTGGCTTCCACAAAATTATCATACTTTTATGAACAAGAAGGTTATTTTGGCATATGAATTTCCTATCAGGAGTGGTTATGTTTCAAGTTTCGAGGTGATATATTGAGCATTGTGCATGTTTTTTTCACCGACAAAGACGGTAATCAATGCATCAAACAATTTCTAGCGGTTGGTACAGAGGTTGGATTAAAAACTCCCGTTCCAAATCATCTTTGGAAACTCATGTTTCTTTTTTTTCTGAAACCTCACCCGGGAGCAAGGAGGGCAACTTCCAAGTCTAGAACAGCAAAATTTCATAAGTTTCATTTATAGACGTTTTCTTGGTGATTCCATATGATTATTTGAATCACTTTAACCTACCACGCATGGTGTAAATCTCAATTTTCGAGGCCAAAATGTAGCTGCGTTGGAGTGAAATGGACCTGAAATTCTGTTGTTGCTTCAGATCCCACTTTCTTGGTTTCAATTCCATGGTTTTGAGGGGCTTGAAACCCTGGCAGCTCCTTAAAATCCAAGTGTTTCGGGAATTGAAATGTGTAGACGTCCTTGCGAAATACCGGTTTGGTTACATGGATGACAGGGTAAGCCACATGTGTCTCAACCTTTGTTTGTAAATGGTGGGGTGTCTACTGTAGCAGTCACTGCCCCGAAATATTTTGCTCAAAGGAACATTGACATGTTTGATTAAACTGTCATTTTTGAAACTAAAAATCAATCCTTTGATCATCAAGTTCCCACTTTGTTAGTAGAGCATCCACTTTGTTTTTGTAAAAAAAACTTGTGTTGTCTCATACCAAGAGAGTCAAGAATACACTGTTTCTCTATCCTGTCCAGAGTACTCAAACGTGGCAATAGAAAATCAGATATTTATAGATCATTTTCCCAGCTAGAAACCTCCATATTTATAGGGAATTTCCCAGCTTGCCACGTTTGATGACCGGAGGGTATCCATATTCTCAAGAGCCATTGGGAGTTGGAGCTACGACGAAGGTCGAGGCACACCCGGCTTTTGGAGCCTTGCTGCGGACTGTGGAACAACAGGCGGAGGCGCGGGGTTCTGCCAGGGGCTTGGTGGATGGGGAAAGCAAGCGGAAGCGGATGGGTGGTGTCATCCAGCTGAATCTGTGTTGCTATGACTCGAGATTTATATCGATTTATAGAAAAAATCAGCTCAACATCTGTCATTTTCTGCATCCACGATATAGTTTTATGGAACACGATACATTCATTTTTTCGATAGCTGGAGATGTTGAATCTATAGGAAAAAAATCAGCTATGATCAGCTGTCATATTTCTGCATCTAAGTCTAAGATTGGCCACAGTTTATACGACTCGACTCAACCGCTGTTGAAGCCTGACCGGTGCTCCACAGATGTCACTTTTGGCGGACCATGATGTTGCGGAGGAGCGGGTCTCATTTTTGGAGAGTGGACAGGACAATTAGTTTCGATGGCAGACACGCAGATTTGAATAGTTGGGCCATAAAGAATCATAAAACAATATGAAACCAACAATCATGTTGGGTCATATAAAATGTCAGAAATCAGTTGGTATGATGATTAACAACTCTAAAGGGGTCAATACTCATTGAACCCAACAGACTCGGAGAAGTTGACCAGATGGGTCTGCCTCAAGATAATCAACCCCCGAGAATCGACCAATCGTCCCCCCAATTTGGATCGTTCAGTCCCCACAGTGATCAATTCATAGTGAGTCCTCAAATATCGCTCGCAACGGGAGTCATACCAGAAATCAATCTAGCGCAGATGAGTGCACGTAGCCTAGGAATGCCTAGGATATCAAACTACAGATATGGATACTGCCCTCTGGGAATGACCAACAGTTTGCGTACTTGAAGCCATGGCCAACTTTGTTATGTTAAGCTACCAAAAGGTATATTTGAAATTGATGCGTCACAGTCGCATTTTGATTTGTCGTGGGGTGACATACCCATCTTACTGGCCAGAAGACCTCATAACTCATATCGACACAAGGAGTGGTGCCCCCCAAACGTTCTGGAATGTTGGTTTAGAACACCTATGAATGCTAGTTCGATATATCTACCATAAACCATGGAATTCATCTAGTTATAAACCAACTTACTGTAGCTATCGTTGGGGGGCTCCACCCTGCTCCCTACTGGAAGCAATCCACCATAGGGCAGAACTCCACTGGTGGTCGGCCAGTGTCTACATTTTCACTGAGAAATTGAAGTACTTGCCAGTCGACATACATTTATGAGTGTATTTCTTGGTCACTTCTTAAGAATACATGAGTCAATACCATTCAATACCTATGGTGCCATTTTCGAATGAACATCCATTTATCCCAGCTGTTTTGATGTTAGGGGTACAGGGGGTTTGACCCATCACACATCCTCATATTTCTTTCGCTCCAGGAGATTCTTCCCGCCCAGTGTGTCGCTTGTTTTTCGAAGACATGCCGCAAGTGGTGGGCCCCTGCCAGTTATAGATGTGGCTATTGCTCAAAATTATTGACCTTATCATTGGTTGGTTGATGTTAATTTACCATTAACAATGACCATTTTTGGTACCATAATTTTGAGCATAGCCATATCATGAATCTGGATGAATAATTAATGGGATATGAATGGATATTTGACACGATATAACGGGGACATATTTTATCTTATATGGAATTAATTAGTTGGATCTCAATGGTTTAATGACGATACTAATTGGACAATAACGATACTGGGGACAATCATGGGTATGAAAACGGGATTGATCTGGATGTTTGGACGTAGAAATAGACACTTTGAAATGGTTCATATTCCATTATATCAATGAATTATGTCCCCATCAGTATCCCATTGAACATTTATTTTTGATGGGGGCCATCATAAACAACAGCTGATCATGATTCATTCTGGATGAATGAAAATTACCTCAATGTGACGTCACTTGATAGGAATTGGACTAGGGGAATCATCACCAAACAGCGGTATGATTGCAGATATTTTCAAGTTAGGGAATTGTTATAGTTCAGCCTGGGTTGTTGAACTCCATCTCACTAGATATATGATATGGGGTAAATAATGGGTAGAAGAGTTGTTGAAGCATGGTTGATATGTAATTTAAGTCCGTCATTATACATGTTTAGATCCATAATAACTGAGGGTATAGAGATGCACAAAATCATGGGTCTTATATGATTGGTTTAATATAAACCCATCGCTAGGATTGTGAATAGGGTGACTTGTGCACAACCAATCCCTGTAGATCCATCGTCTGGTCTATTTGCATACATTGCCGGATGTAGGCTGTGGGGCCTCCCGACGGTCCTATTTGTCATCCGACATCAAATTTTGATGACATTTGGGGTACCATGATTTTCTATAACTTTTAGGGTTNGGATGTAGGCTGTGGGGCCTCCCGACGGTCCTATTTGTCATCCGACATCAAATTTTGATGACATTTGGGGTACCATGATTTTCTATAACTTTTAGGGTTCTTCCATATCTCCAAAATGGCTACCCCCAAATCTTATATGGTTCCAGAAAAAAGGTGTGTCACGGCCTGTCACGGTTTGTCACGTTGTTTTCCGACAATGTCATAGTTTTAAGAAGGAAAATGAGGTATTGTCACGGTTTGTCACGGTTCGTCACGCGCCAACTGAATACACTGGGTTTGGGTTCTGTTCAAACCATGTACAATATCCAGNAGAAGGAAAATGAGGTATTGTCACGGTTTGTCACGGTTCGTCACGCGCCAACTGAATACACTGGGTTTGGGTTCTGTTCAAACCATGTACAATATCCAGGGTCCCGACAATAATTCCGACAAAAAAAGGGTTCCGACAAAGCGTTTCCGACATTTTCCAACACTGTTCAGAAATAGTAGCAACAATAGAAATGTAGTCAAAAATTTGCATACAAAACTATTCTGCACCTATATGCATGCATAGATCCTCAGGGAATATTTTTCGATTTAGGTATCAACGACGAGTTGGTGCCCCAATTCGTTAGCTGAGGTAGTCTGAAACTACGGACTATAACTATAGCGTTTGTTGTAGAGATATCTATGTTTAAGGGGTTTATAAACCAGCTAACCAGCTCGCACCACACTTTGAGTTTAACCCAGGGCCAATTTTTTGAACATACCAAGGCCAGATTCCTAGTGATTTTGTACCTCCGTGTTGAGGACGTACCTTCAAGTCTCCAAGGTGTCAACGAAGCACGGGCTATCTAATGTTGTATATTGACCAGCGGATACTCCCACAAAGAAGTGAGGGGAGTCAATCAAGTTTTCAAGAGTTAACTATCAAACCTGCCGAAGGAACTTTATTATTATCAATGGATTCTTTTGGGGGATATGTTGCAGGCCACGGTTTTTATCATCCAAATACAGGTTCAGCCTATTGCCCTGAATGTATTCTGCCCTGGTGATGGTGATCCACTGAGCACCGAGCGGGTCAGAACAGAATCCGGATGCTGAATACAATAAAGACAAACAGAATAGAGACAATACCCTATGGTAAACTAACATAGCTATTGAACATGGCCATAGAAATAGTTGATTTTCCCATTCAACATGGCGATTTTCCAGTTTGTTACGTAACAGTACCAACTTTTACCAGAGGGTACTAGTTGATGATAATAGAGAACCAATCTTGGGCATCTTCATTGCTTTCTCTACCCTTCATTCTTGGGTGTAACAGCCTTGGAACAGCGGTACCTCAGGCAAGCATCATTGCATGGCGGGGGATCCCAGTGCACCTCGAAGATCGATCCCTGAATGGTGGGCCCCAGCCCGTCGGCATCAAAAACGAACTGACCCTGTGGTCATGACTAACAGTTCGCCATGGAAGCCATGGCTCATAGAAATAGATGATAAACATAGTGATTTGCCTATTACAGATAGTAGTTTTCCATGGCGAACTGTTTAATAACCGAGGGTACCTATATGATATATGTTATATGATGTTATATGTACCTATCATAAATCAACATAATTCAACTCTTAGTCCGCAGTCTAGGCCAAGTTTCAGTGTTTTTTGATAAATGACCGGGGATCAACTTTTTTGGTCTCTGGTTAAATCCCATGTTGATGTCTCCATTTTTACGTGGTTAAATCCCAATTGCTCGTGGATATATTATGGGCAACTGTATATCCTGCCCATGATATCCCCATGACATTTGTTGCTAGTCTGTTACCCCAATGATTTTCTTGCTAAATCAATCCCGCCCATGAAAACCCCATGTTGAACGGTGAAATTCCCACATTTGTTTGCTGCTCACTGGCTTCCTACGCAGGTCCTTAGCCTGCTTGGACGTCCACAACGATCGGCTCATGGTCATCTTGGCCACTTTGGCGCAGCCTCGACTGCACGAGTTCAAGTTTTACGAGGCGCCCGAGGGGATCTCAAGGCATTTAAGGCGGCCCGGGATTGAAGGATGGGGGATCTTAAGATGATTTCACCATGATGTGAACAAACATGGGATTATATATATATATATAATCAACATATCTCGTCCCCCTTTCGAAGAGGGGCTCCACCTGCCCATTGGCCAGAAATTGTATTGGCTGAATCAGTCCATAGATTGCAAATCTTACCCTCCTCACCTCCACATTTAGGGAATCTTACTCACCCATTTTACCAACATTTTACCATCGTTGAATTGAAACAATTCTCCTCCTCCAGCATGAAGAATTGNAGCTATTATCCCCCAAAGTGAAATAGACAATAGTCTTGGGCGCTCTGCTGCGGACGTGTGGTTCACCCTGAACCGCATATCGCTTGTGAAAAAAAAATATAATCAACATGTGGATGGAACCGTTGAAGATGTGAAACACAATCCGGGATGTCACAAAGTGAAAAAAGTTCGGAGATGATCCATAAGACATGTGGAGTCAACCAAGAAAATACGGGGATCGAGTCAACAAAATATGGAGGACTTCATCAGAAACCATGGATGTCACTATCTGGAGGAATTGACCAGAGGTTGGCTCGCTGATAGGTTGTTTAAAGAATTTGAAACATGAGGTGTACCAGTATACTAGGTATACCCTCCAGTAATCAAACGTGGCAAGTGGAAATCCTCTACAAATGGAGGTTTTAATGGGAAAATCATCTATAAATAGTGGATTTTCCATGGCCATGTTTGATTACCGGAGGGTACCTTCAATTGTAATGGATTAGAAGAAGAGATTGCAGTTACAGTGGTGGCTCATCCCATTGACAAGTTATATCGCTGGTTTTGTGAGAGAAGCGGGGTCAATCCACATCAGCTCCGGTGAACTAACCTACTCACGGTCCGTGGGATGAGCCAGCAAGTTTTTGTCGGTTTATGAATGTTTATGACTATAGTATCTCAGCAAGGTCAAAAATCCCATGAAATATCCCTATTGTCGTTGGGTGCATCCCATGAAATATCCTCATTGTTTACTGTAAATCCGTAAATCCCATTATTTTTTCCATTGAAAAACCTTAATTCAAATCAGATAAAATCAGATAAAGATCATATAAATCAACTATCGCATACCCCCCTCAATTCTATTACCCACCATTTTTTTGGTAGTTAAGTTACCTCCCCATGTTCCAAGCTTTTGGTGGCTTTTTTTGGGTATGGCTACACGATGTGAGCCACGACGGCGTTTCCGGCGCTTCTCCAGGTGACGAATATGCTTTGGGCCTATGCCAAGCTCCGAGCCGGAGGTGGGTCACGGGAGATCATGACCGGATGTTAGGGAGAAGAATGGAGAACTTGATGAGATATAATGTTGGTAAAACAATAATAAACCATCCCCTAAATCACCATAGATAGATGGTATAATATACCATTCCCAAATGGGTGGTTTATTATTGTTTTACCCACATTATACCTTTTCCAGCGTTCAATCAGGCTATAAAAAAATACTTTGGGGGATGGTAAGAGCAATCATCCCTTGTTTTCTTGTGAAATTTCCATATTCTATCTAATGAGGATGACCTATATGGGTATGGGTCAAAATTGAAGACCTGGGGGACCACAGATTTTAGGATTAAGGTTTAGTATTAACCATCCAATTATTGGGGTACTTAATTTTTACCCATAGCCATATCATGATATCTTATGATTCTTATGATTGATAATGGTTAACAATGGTTAAACATGATTAATAATGGTTGAGAATGGTTGACAATGGATTTTATATATAGAACAGCTAAGCTATAATATCTGGGTAAATTGAATCACGACCTCGCTACGGCCGAAGCCTGGAATATTTTTGGAATTGTAAGAGGAATTCTCCCAATATAGCCTTTAGGTAAGGTTATATAGTGAATTATGATAACCTATGATAATCTACCCAGAATATTGATATGACCACCAATAATCAATAGTAGGATGATTATTTGTGATTATGGATACCTTTGGACAATTGGAATCTAAAATCAACCATAACTAGGATCGAATGGGGATACACTGGGGAAATGAAATGGATTTCACCCAGCCAAAGTGTGGTGAAATCACCAAAAAAATGGTGGTGTTTTAATGGGATTTATCCCACAAAGATGGTCTTGCATGAGATTTGCCTAACCAAAATATGGAGACATTACCCTCTGGTTATTTAACATAGCCATGGAAAATCCACCATTTATAGATGATGTTCCCATTAAAACCGCCTTTTTTTCGGGGATTTTCCATGGCTATTGTTAAATAACCAGAGGGCAATGGAAGTATGATGGAAAGAATGGAGGTTTTAACCAACGACACGAGGTGGTTTTGTTGGGGAGAACAATGGGATTTACCCTCTGGTAATGTGGCTGGCTGGAAAGTCCCCGCCACTAAATAGAGGTTTTAATGGGCAAATCAACTACAGATACCCTCTGGTTATTTAACATAGCCATGGAACATACCCTAGAAATGGAGGTTTCTAGCTGGGAAAATCCTCCAAAATTAGCCA
Organism: Symbiodinium sp. clade C Y103; assembly: GCA_003297045.1. Taxonomy (NCBI): domain Eukaryota; class Dinophyceae; order Suessiales; family Symbiodiniaceae; genus Cladocopium; species Cladocopium sp. clade C. Next base: position 96,922 of record BGPT01001567.1, read on the forward strand.
TGGCTTCCATGGCTATCTTAAATAACCAGAGGGTAAATGGGATATTTTCCAGCAAGCCACGTTTGCTTACTGGAGGGGAACCAGCAGTGAGATGAAGTCAGAGATTTGCAGAGTGACTTTCGAAAGCTCTGTAAAAATGGTGCTAGACCCAGCCCATCTTCAGAGTTCGCCGCCGCGTTCAAAAAATGCTGATATTACCCTTTGGTCAACTAACGTTTAACTATGGAAAATCACCATTTTTCATGGGGAAATCAACTATTTCTATGGCCATTTTCAGTAGCTAACTGTTAGTTTACCAGAGGGCACATTATATGATGATCACATGGGGGGTACCACCATCCCTAAGATTGTTATATAAATTGGATGATATTCTTTATTGGGATGGATATAACAATCTTAGGGATGGTTATAACAATCTTATAAAATGATTATATAAGATTGTTATATATCCCAGCATCATCCTCATCTTATCATGGGTTCAATAATCCCCAAAATGATCCCCGTAAGAATTATCCAATATTACCCTGGGGTGCGGGTAAAACAAAGCCATAAACCATCACCAATGACTCACCATAGTTTTTTTTGGTGGTATGTATGTTTACCATTCCCACATATTTGGATGGTTTATGGCATTATTTTACCCACATATATAATGTTCCTCTGGTATACTAACATAGCTATTGAACAATTGCCATTTATAGATGATTTACCTATTAAGAATGGTGATTTTCCATACTTAACGTTAGTTTAGCAAAGGGTATCCAATACTATCCACATATCCCCATAATAACAATAAATATCCATATATCCCCATAATGATCCCAATAACGATCACAAAAATTATCCAATATGATCCATATATTCATTGGATTGGTTCAAGGGAAAATCTACAGGAAACCATGGTTTTCCCCATCAAATATAGAGGTTTCCTGTAATTTTTTCCTTAAACCAATTCAGTGATATATTCTCCAAGACTTCCCCATGAACTTCGCATTTCCTTTGCAAGGCCTGGCTCCACAACTGATCTCCACTATCGCCCAACGCCTGCAGCAGCGCCGTCCGGGGGAATACAAGGCGCGTCGTCCGTGAAATGCCGGGGCCACGGGATTTGCCACGGGACCGGGGTTGGATGGGGAGGACTTTTTGGATTTTTCGTGTTTTTTAAATGGCGGGAGTTGACATGAGATACGGATGTGAAACGATGAACGTTCCGGATTTTTGGAAGGACAGATTTTGGGATTCAATTGATCTAATCAACATTTTGGGTTTGAAGAATGGAGATTGAGTTTGGAAGATTTTGGAAGCTTTCAGAGAACCCTCTGATTGTAGGGCTGTTGTACCCAATTTCAACCGTTTTTTTGAACCAACTGCTATGCAGTAGAGTTTTGAATCCGGCAAGAAACGGAGGCTGAATCAACAACAATGGTTTCAACGGTGTTTGGAAAAGAAGTTTGCACACGATATAAAACATGTGTTTTTGGTCAGAAAACATTAGACACTTTTTAAAACCTAACCAGCTGATTTTTTTTGCATTGAGTGTATCTCAGATAGTGTCTCGATATAATTACTATTTTTTCGCTGGTTTAAACATGTGTTTTCAAACAAAGATCAACCTTTGGATTTATCAGCTTAGTTGTTTAACATTTACCATGTCCAATATCGATTAATTAGCCACATTCATTATTGTTCACCCGTTCATCATCATTGATATCATTGGATATTATTGGTTTAATCATCTTGAACAACACACGGGTTTGTCTGAAACGAAGGTATCCCCAATATTATCATAATTTTCCGTAGTCAATATGGGTTTGCAATAGGTTCTCCCCGATTCAATGGTGAATCATCCTGTTTCTTGTCAACAGGTATTTTTGAGTATATCTCCCATTTTCAGACACAAAAAATATGGGGTTTGTCACTTAATTTCAATGGATTATTCTAATTTTCCCTATTGATATGGCTATTTTTTCGGGGTATCCTGCATTTTAAGACCCACTTTTTCCCATCCTTTGGTCGTTCTTTCGTCTGCACGACCCAGCTTGAAGAAGCCGGAGGCACATTGCCTCTCCTTGGCGGTTTGGGCCTTTGCCGAGGTGGGAATGACAAAAAAATCTTCAGAGGGGAGGGGCCAACAAGTGAAAAAGATGGGGAAAAGATTGGGAAATGTGGACAAATATATGAACGAGACATTTTGTCATTGGAGAAATATGTGGAAAAGACAATATTTCATTGGAACATATATGAATAGATCGGGAAATGTGGCTGGAATCCTCCAAGTTATTGCTATTTTAACAGGACACATTGGGTTTTACATGTTAAACACATGGAGTTGGCTAGGAAAACATGGAAGCATATTTCCAATATTGTTTAAGCATGGGAATTTCTGGAATACATCCCATTTTCTGAAGAAAACAATGTGTGAAAACGCAGGCTTATATCTGCGGGAAACTGGTGAAGTTACCATCCAGGAGAGTCACGTGTAACCCTCCGAGAGATGTACTTCTTGCCTCATGCGGTTCTATGCGGTTCTCGAACCGATCTAGGCGTGGGCAAGCAAGGCATAGCCAAGAACTGCGATGATACAAATCAGGTCTCAAAGATTGATTTTTTGTCAAATCAACTTAAAATCAGGTGTCTCCTTGATAAAAAAAAACATTACATGTGACAATTAAATATGGTCAAATCGACAATCACCATTCTTCAGAGGTTACCATTCTTTGATGGTTAGTTAGATCCACATGGATCCACTATAGTCACCATCTTTGATCGTTTTTGATAGTTGAATCCACTATTTTTGCTGGGCCCTGCAAGGGCCGAAACGACCCTGGCGCGCTGGCCCTCTCGAGGCCCACTGGCCCGATGAGTCGCTGATGTCCTCCCTGGCGGAGGAGCTCGCGGCGCAGGTGGAGTGAACTAACGCAGGAGCGGAGAGAAAACATATGTTGAGATATGGTGACTTATTGCATATACAGTATATGTATATATATGCTGTATATTTATGAAGTTATATCACCATATATAATATATTTTTTACACGATTATAAACCACATATATATATATATACATGGAGGTTTCATAAGTCATGGGGTACCCCGAATCATCCAAGTCATTAGACCAAACTATATAGTATTGAAACCCATGGTTTTGGTGATCCACCCATTCTAAGAACCCCCCATATATAGCTATTGGTAATATACAAAATTGTATCAACATATAATCATATATATATATATATATATGTACAAATGATATTATATTATACATGTATACATTGTATATGGTAGCTATTATTGGTCAATATCAATATATTGGCTAGTACAATATAAAATCTTCATAGAATGGTGGTTAATACAATGGTAATAGTAGTAATGGCCACAAGAATAATAACAATAATAATTTTGGCTGGTTAGTAACGCAAGTCATGGTTATACACCATTTTTGAGACATACTTGTACCTGGGGGTGCAGTTCCAGTTCCTTGTAGGAGTGGATATTTTGCCATAGTTACTAGTTTCAGGGGTATCACCATGGTTGTACCCACAAAGATAACACCAACTGCACCCTCAAGTGTGACTTGTGGTTTTTCAGGGATTGAACACATCAGAGCAAAATCAATTTCTAGATGATTTTTGGCGATTTTGAATCAGACAATTTTGATGTCGTTTTTAACGAACGCAGGGGGCGGGAGCCGTAATTTTGACGGATTTTGTTGAGCTGGACATCTGGAGGGTCAAGTCATTGAAGTACCCATATGAGGGTTTCAATGTAGTTTCATATACTGGGAATCAAGACCAAGTACATTGTCCAATTCATAGTTGCTTTGGTAGGTTGTACAACAATAAGAACATTCTAATGGCGCATAGTTACATACCAGATATCCCTTGGTTAAATATGGATTCCTTGTGTCGATTGGTGGCATTCATATTGTTAGGTCGCACACTCCTTCAGTACTGATGTATAGTATTGGTTTTCCTGTCTCGCTACTGTCATTGTTCATTATAGGGGATCCCAATATTTTTCTTGGGCCACATGTTTGCTGGTCTATCCCCATCTTTCCCAAGTCGTGTTTGCTGGTTTATGACTCATTCTTGGCCGAAGTCCCAAGCGTGCGTTCAATTTTGGGTCATGCCCATGTCTACCATCATCCTTGTTGCTGAAATCACATGGAACATCCTCGTTTTGACTGGTGATGATCTCCTTTTCAGTTCATACAAGACTTGATCAAAGTTGCAACAACCAAATGTCAAACAAAACAAATCCATTGGCAAAAACATCTCAACTCTTCTTGATAGACCCTCTCATTTTTCCTCAAAATACATCCACCTTGAACTTCTCGGCGCAAGCAGCTGCAAGGCCGAGTCCTTACAACCGCAAGAGATTTGCAATATTTGTTGCTGGGCGTCATTTCAGTCATTTGGGGTAATGTTGGATTCACCCATTGCCATAAACCTACAATTAGGGGATGGTAAGCATAGGCTCAGGCGGCGCCGTTCGCTCAAACTCTAGACTGTCCCAACTTAACCCTGGTCAATAAGGGTTCAATTCCTCCACCCCCGTTGAACTTTTACATTCATTGAAGATCTTCAAAAACGGTTCAATCCCCCCACCCTGGTAGAATTGTGGCTCTGTTTTTTTGGGTTGGGCCCAAAGGGCTTTCAACCCTTTCCTGCAATGCCCCGTCTTGAAGATGTCGATCAGCTCAGTGAGTGCAGCGAAGATTCCATGGACCAAGATATTGGCATAGAGTCACAACCACTAGAAGACTCTCAGGGTCGCCTGCCGAAGTATGCCTATGCCAATGGATCTTTGTTGAAAGTGGATCCCAAGTTCTTGCCGCAATCGAAAGGAAAACAGATCAACATAGTGCCCAAACAGCCTGCCAAACATTGCCCTGTTCCCAAAAAAAAAGGAACAATCTTGACATCCCGCGTTACCTTGCACACATAGGGGACCATCCGTTCGTTTGGCGCAACCCAAAGGGCGAACCAGCGGTATCTGAGCAAACGTGGGGCCTAAGATTTCGCAAACCAGATATACCATTGGGAACAGTATTGCTTGGTGTGCAAGCTTCGTGGTCAACCAAAAGGTGTGCACGTTGCACCTTGTGTGGCCGAATACTTTTTAGGCTTGCCAGCTGGATGGACAAGTCCTGAAGCTGGGTCCGTGAAGGACTACATCAGTGCAATCTATCCTTGGCTGGACATGCATGGGCCAAAGAAGTGGTCTGTTATCAGATGTTATCAGCTTGTTCTCTTGAGTGCTTGGATTGGGAATCGGATTTCGCAGGTTCGTTCAATGCAAGCACTATGTTGAGAAGAATGAACTTTTACATTTATTGAAGATCTTCTGTGGAGGAAACCGAAGATGCTTAAAACGGGCTCAAACAGGGGTATTGGAAAACGAGTTTTCTAAGAGACTCACAGCAGTCACAAATTCAAAAACCTTTTTCGATCTCCAACAAAACCATTTGAAAATATGTTGATATACAGTTATTTTGTACGGGAACTCACATCAATTTTTGCCATATTTTGCCAAGTTAAACCCCAACCCCAGATGTTTAAAACCGCACTGTCTTTTTTGGCGGATCATTTCCTTTGCCAATCACCACGTTTGTGAAGTTGGCCACTAATGAGTGCAACCGGCACTGATGCCGTCCGCGCGGTGGTAAAATCACGGAATTCATTGATGAGTTGCGATCAGAAATATATAGGTTTTTGTTAAACCGTTCAGAATCATTTTGACATATGTATAACAGTCCATACCTCGCTCCATGTACCCAATGAACCTGGATGATCTCACCTTCAAAGGGCGACTGCGCCTCTCCCCGGATCCTGCCGAAGAGTTTTTGTCGACCGACTTCTATGATTCTTTAAACTTTGAAACCTCTAAAATTCTGGTAAATTCCACAGTCAATAGTTCAATTCCATGAACATCGCAATCAATTCTATAATTGATGGTGAAATGTGCTTCAATCCCATTAAAACCATCCCAATCAATTCTATGGTTGATTGTTAATTTCCCATAGAATATCCCAATCAGCAGCTCTTTGACCCACCCCCCGCCCTTTGAATCACCTCCGGGCACCGGTCCCGGGCACCACCTGGTCACCTGTCAGGTTGGGCCTTGGCGGGTCGTGTGCAGAGCCGTGCCGCGCTCCACGAAACGGTGTACTGCGCGTTGATGCAAGGCGGTGGCCGCGGTGGGGTATGAAACGAAGGGGTTTCCATAGGGTTTCCATAGGGGTACCCCCCAAATCATCAATTGCATTCCGGGATTTTCATGGAGTTTCTATTATTAACGATCCATATTTTAGGTTATCCCCATTTTTATAGAAACTCCCCAAGTGGTAGCCCAATAATCAACCGTCCCCAATTGGGGTTTAGCTTGGTGATAAATATTGTGATATAATGGGTATTTAAGCACCAACAACAGCGGGTTTAACCATTTTTTTTTAAATGTTTTTTATTGGATTTTATTGATTGAACCGAATGGCATCCTGAATTGGGCCGGGATTTAATGTGGTAATACTCGATTGATGAGAGTTTGCACGCGTGTCTACAGTTCCGTGTCTGAGGCGGCTCAGACAAAGGGCGCTCCAGGAGGGAGCGATGTCACGATCATTTGCGATGCAAAATTTTCCTGGGAAGCATTCAGGCCGCCCGCCGCAGTGGTGGTAAACTCACTGGGCCTGCGCAACAACACCCGATACCGAGTCAGATCACTTGTGGAGTTGGAAGACGAAGTGTCTAAGGGACTTGAGAAAGAAGAGAGATACAAGTCCATTTCTGCTGGGGGAGTCGTTGGGCCCCGCTCAACACATGACAACGAGCTTTCCTCGGCATTCATGTTTTTTTTTGTGTTTTGTTTTTTTAATTTTATGGGAATTATTGCATGATTATGGGGAACAACGATAATAACACCATCCAAAAAAAAACAGTCCATTATTAGTGTGATTATTGGGTATCCCCCCGTTAATTATTGGGTATCATCATGAATGAACATATATTAATAATGAACAATGATAATTATAGATAGTATCCCCCTATTCTTTGGGATGATTTATAGGCCTATCCCAATGCGAATGGATTCTCGTTGCTTTTTCCCTACTAAAATAGCAATGAAGTTGGGGTTATCCCATTTTGGTCCCCAAACGAGTATTTCTTGCAACAACAATTGGGATGTTGTTGATCAATCTTGTATATATATATATATATAGGGTAATTCAGTCTTATATATACACAAGAATATACTCTACATAGTTAAGAATATATCAACAAACATCCCCAAGAGAAAAATGGGTCGAAACCCATCGGATGGTCCATTTTTCTTGAACTTGGGCCCCTGCCCTCGCGTTCACCAGGGCTGGTCCACTTCTCCGGTGGAAAGGGGATACTCTCCGGTGTCCTCAAACATGGCTAGCTGGAAAATCCCCGAACTAAGTGGAGGTTTACAGCTGGGAAAATCCTCTATAAATATAGGATATTCTCCAGCAAGCCGTTTGATGGAGGTCTTTTTTGATGATGATCCCAATTGACTTCAGAAATTGTCACGGCGGGTTGAAACCACCAACCAGTATCAACCGGTTCTATTGGTTTCTGGCGTTGATCTATTCTTTTTCCAAATGGCCAGCATCATCTTGGCGAGTTGTGGGGAGTCCAAGTTTTCCAGAACACTCTCCGTGTTCACACGGTGGCTATCGGTGGCTCTTCATTTTTTCATGGCATTGAAGGTTGAGTGACACTGTTCACCCCAATCTGATAAAACTGCTTTATGCTTTGGCAGCTTCAATAAATTGTTGTCTTGGAGACTGATCATTGGATCGAATAATTGGTTGAAACTTTCCTCATGACCTACAGTAATTTCAGACTAGGGTTAGAAAGTGGCCACAGCCAGCAATCATGGATTGCCCTTGGGGGGAATAGACCGACTGAATCCTTTTGGGGAACAAACCCAAATGAATCTTCCCACTCTTTCGGCTGAAATGCCCCGTTGTTTTGGTTAAGTAAGACTTAATTTTGTGTAGCTGAATCACCAGTTTTAGATAGTCTTATGCTGATCAATTAAATCGTGTGCTTGGATCCCCATTTTTTTTTGGTGGACTCCCTGTTGATTTTTGTTAGTCAAATCACATCCCACTATCTTGTTGGTTAAAGCCCAATTTTCTGTGATTAAACATCAGCGAGAACCATTTACTTTGGCCCTGACAAACCCACTCTAGTGGTTTGTCAAATCAGTCAATACATGTTCATATCAGTTGTAATGTTGGTAAAACAATAATAAACCATCCCCCAAATCACCATAAATAGGTGGTATAAACCATTCCAAAATGGGTGGTTTATTATTGTTTTACCAACACAGGTGATGTCTTGAGGCGGTGCAAGGCTGAGGAGTAGCTTGACACGGATGGCTGTGATCCAGAAACATAGTGGGGGATAGAAGGTGTATAAGTTCCAGTAAACTCATGGAAAAAAACTACTTGGAGGATCATCCCACTTAGTAAGTAGATAATAATCCTGGTGAGTGAGTCCCCTAAGTATACCTAAGTGGGTGAGTCATAGTCATAACCCCACTTACTAAGCAGTTACGATACATAGGTATAAAGGGTGATCCTGCTGGTACTCGTATGAATTCTCAGGGGTTTCCCTGCGAAGTGATCGACACATGGTGGATTTTTCATAGTTGTGTTAATTTATTGTGGATCCCCTTTGGGAATTTGAGAGTTTGATGTAGAAAATCACCATTTTTGATAGGGGAATCATCTACCAACGGACTATGTTCCATAGCTATGTCATAGAAGTTACCAGAGGGTATAATGCTAGTATGATGGAAGATCAGTTGGAGATTCATGGGATATTACTGGGATGTCAATGGAATATTCATGGGATATGCAACCAACATCAATCAGAGTGTCTCAAAAGGGGGTTACGTCCTCAAATGGCTATTGAAACATGATGACCTTATTATACATTATTTCTGGTTGGTGAATTGTTTTTTCATTGATCCAGAGCAGTGGAACGCAGTGGTACATTATTGGTGGATACTGATGGTATACCCAGATAATGGGGATATGATGGGATATGATTTTATAGGATGTGATGGGATATGATGGGGGCATGATATCCCTTTCCCTTATTTGATGAATAGAGGAATCCCCCCAATTTTTCATAACCAATAGGTAAATGATGATCAACGATAGATCAACGGTAGACCAAACCGGCCCCTCAAAGCCCTTAAAATGGGAGGGATTTGATCAGTGAAACCAGCAGAATGTCCAGCAAGAGCTTGAAATAACCTGTCCATAGCCGGTTGGTTTGGCTCACTTCATAAAATGGAGACAGGAATCATAGCCATGTGCTTGTAATGAACCAGGATACAAGATGATATACAATCATTGTAACCTTGAAATCATCAAACATATAGGAAACTGCTGATATGACCTCGCTAATCCGGTTACAATTGTAGTGGTCTCAAATATGCCCTTGCCCTTCTGTTACCAAATTTGGGGACGAAGCTTCTGAGATGGGTCTAAAACCAGAACCAGCTTGTTTTTTTTGCAGCCGATCTTGTGGATACGCTATGGTAATATAACATAGCCATGGAAAATGACCATTGTAGATGATTTACCGATTGAACATGGTCCATGGATATCTTACATGAACAGAGGGTAATCCAAAATTTGGATTCATGCCTCACATCAGCCTTTCTCTGTTCAGGGAGAGCCGGTAGAGCTTCCCGGTAGACCTGGCTGAAACAGGTTAGGTCGCCCCATTCGAGCCCAGGCGATCTACCCCTGTTGGTTGATGATTGGTTCCGGGATTATACTACCATTTAAACCCTCCGGTAATCAAACGTGGCTAGCTGGGAAATCCCCGAACGAATTGGAGATTTAAGTGGGACAATTATCTGTAAATAGTGGATTTTCCAGCAAGCCACGTTTGATTGCCCGAAGGTATCTCTTGACGACTGTCATGATCCATGAATTGAAATCCAATTGTTCACCAGAAAAAACGTCAAACAGCGTGGAACGAACTTGTGGTCGCCACCCCTTTTTTTTCGTTCGATGGGGTTTCCCTCCCAACTGCCATTTTAGGTTCTCAAATTTTATGCTGGCGGTCACCGCAGGCGGGGAATCTGGGGTGAATCGGCTGGGAATTCGAGTGGTTTTTCTCAATTTTGCAGCTGGAAAGATACCCAAAAATCCCAAAACAGGTCGGCAGAGGGCGCAAAAATATCCGGAGGGGCGAAAAAGTGGCTATCTCATACTATCTCATTGAGTTGCTGCGGTGCGATGTACTCTGGACAATCACCTATAAAAATGTCGTGTCGGTGAGTCCCCCATATTTTTCCATTCAAGGTTGGGATTTCCATTGCCATGTTAAAGGAGACAGATATGGAAAGGCCAGTGGTCCAAAAATAGCGGGGAATCCGGGAATCCATCCCTTTAAGTCTTGTGCTGTGTTCCATGAATCTTCATTTTTGCGCGCGAAATCCAATGTTTTCACAATGTTCATCAATTCATTGGATTGGTTAATGGGACAATTTACAGGAAACCTCTAACTCTATATATTTGATGGTAAAAACCATGGTTTCCGGTGAAGATTTCCCTTAAACCAATCCAATGATCAATCGTTTGCGACTCATTGATCGCAAGAAATTGACACCAAAATCCACCTGTTTCAGCCTTTTGAAGGTCACCTCAATTTCCCGGGATTCTTCGCCAAAGTGGGTGCAACTGCTGTGAGGCGCTTCTGGGGGATGCCCTTCTTTTGGATTTTTTCTTGGGATGAACATGGAAAACACGGAAAACACCTACCAAAATCATCTAGAATATCAGTTTGTTTAATGTTTTCTATAGTCTTTTTGTTGCTGTAGAACATAATATATAGACTATAGTTTTTTTTTTCTTTTCTAGATCCCATGTGTGGAGATGCCATGGTAGTAATAATCTGTAAATGGATATCAATGGAAGTTTCTAGCTGGGCGATTTTCCAGCAAACCATGATTGATGACACCGGAGAAGTGGGGATATTGCAATGGTGACATAGCTGGGAACGTGGTCCTTAGATTTTCTTCGCTTTCTTGAGGATAAAAGTCAAGCATAACCACTAGAAGTGAAACCAACTTCGCAGGGGAGCTGGGAAGCAACCAAATGGATGATGAAATGTGAGGGTTTCCCCAACAGGAAGAGATTCAACATTGATGACCCATCAATTCTGTGGGATTTTCAATCGTATCACGTTGCTGGGGGTCATGCTTAGGATAGACAAGACAAAATAATAGAAAATAAATATAGAATTTAAATTTATAGATACTGGTGGATAGATGGATGGATCGATCGATGGATAGATACAGTAGATGGATAGATGGATGGATAGGAAGCCTATTCCCGTTGTGGCTTCCCAGTTTCTTATCTTGACCCAAAATTTTTCGAAGATCTTTCACCAAAACGCAGGTGATCCAGACCAATCCATAGCTATGGATCCCATGGGAACATCCATCCCCATTTTTCTCGAGCTACATTTATACTATATCTTTGGCAGATACCTATATTGTATTATTGTGTCATGGAAGCCAATATGGTGGTTTCTGAAATTGAGGGATCCCCAGTCGTCACCATGGCTGTTACATTTCAATGGTCTAGTGACTTGGATGATTTGGAGGTCTCACTGTACCCCAATTTTAAGAAACCTCCATAGAATTTCACACTGTTTCGTTCCATCCCACCACAACAAAATAATACCATTTATCTTTGGAATACTACTTGAATTTTGCATAGAAACTCATTTTTTTTCTCCGTCCCAGGTTTTTGTTGGGAATAAAACCCGTGATCTTTCAGCTTTTCGAAGCGCATGCCCCGCCCCGTACGAGTGCCAGGTTGGCGAAGAGTATGAAGCCCAAGCACATCGCCAGTACACTGAGTGCCGTGAGCGCCGTGTCCGCCGCTGGTGGGGTGACTCAGTGATGTGATCTATGGAAAAGCCGTGGGAAAAGAGCAACCATTCAGTTATAACCCATATAGAACCGGGGATATAGTGGTTTATAACTTATAACCCACATAGAAGTGGCGAAATCCTTTTTTTTAAACTGGCTTATATCCCAAAATGTGAAAAACAATCGTGTGAAAAAGAGAATTCATCAGTAGGGATAGTAGGGGTAGGACATGTAGAAAATCGGAATCACCAGGGCAGATTGGACATACCCTCTGGTAAACTGTTGCATAACTATGGAAAATCACCATTTTTATCGGGAAAATCCACTATTTCAATGGCCATTTTCAATAGCTATGTTAGTCTACTGGAGGGTAGCGTAGCTTGGGCTCGCCGGAGTCGGGCTGAGCCTAGGACAGAGCCTTCCGGACCTGTCGTCTCTGTTGGATGTGGCCACGGTGCGCCGGTCCCTGCCGAGCTGTGCTGTGAAACCAACTGGGGAGTAGTATGGATTGGTGATCTAGTTAGATACTCTTTTTATGAAAATTATATGTAGATTAAGATGGATTATTATGGGGATAAAGATGATCTAGTCAGATACTCCCCAGATTACATGTAAATTACATTGAAAATTATCCATCTAGTAATTAGATATCCAAAGATTCCATCTATTAAATATCTGATCTAGTTAGATTTACAGTACCCCAGCTGTATTTAGAAATCTACATATCCTAAAGATGATCTATTTGATACTCTCACATATATCATCATATATCTTTATGAAATTAAATATGTAGACTGAGATGGATTATTATAGGGATTATTATCGGGATTCGGGAGAATCAGCAATGATACCTACTCATATATTATGGATTATGATGGAGAAGATCATGGATTACCACTGGTGTGTATTATGGGACTATATATGGCCATCTGTTTTTTGAACATAACTTTCGTCGGTACTTGATGGCTCATCCCACTGAGGATCTGTGGCTTATAGCCCCAGTAGGCTAAGCAGGGTTAGTGCACTTATAACTGGGGTTACAAGCCACCTACCAAGTGGGATGAGCCACCAAGTGATAATATGGGAACAAATCTGGCTGTAAAAAGTAACACAGCGACGGAATTGGTCCATTTTGTTCAATGATTTATCTATGATCTATTGCATATGATGATTTCCATTGATTTCCCATAGTTATGTGCCAAATTACCAGAGGATATCCCCATCATATCTATGCTTGGATATACTTGGAGAATCATCCCAGCAATCGTAACTGCCTAGGTTGCATAGTTTGTAAGTCCCCGATTCCAAATGGGTTAGCCCGTTTGCAACGTGGAACTAACCCCAGATCCATGATAAAGACCCCCCAGAAACCATGGTGGATGTAGGGGATGAAATCACATGTTTGGGACTCTACAATGGGGAGGGGGAAGGGAGCACTGTCATCTCTTGTTATAAGTGGAAAAACAACAAGCATACAATCCTTTTGCCATAGCTATTTGACTATTGAATGGAAGTGGACAGTTTGTTGTAAATTGATGTCTGGTTGGTGGTTTCATAAGACTTTTTCCAACCCTTTTTAAAAGGGATGATCATGATCCAAATTGACTGTAATAATTTCGGGATGGATTCAGAGAACCAAGCACTATGATGAATGTAAATACGATATTTTCATATATTTTCATTGCCAGGTTTCTTGCCAGACTGGAAGTACCCTTCACCAATCGTTCTTGGATGCAAGTAGCTACGGGATGCTACAGGATCATATCCCAACAGATGCGGTTGTCTGACTACGGGGCAACCCCAAAATTTGGTGATTTAAAAAAGGCAAAACATGGGGGGTATAGCCAATTTTCAGGCAAAGCTATATCTATCGTTCACTGATGAAATCCTATTTTTAATGATGAACACCACATTTGGCTGATTAAATCACAATTCTTGAAAGTTGGGTACGTCCCATATGCCACAAAGTAAAGTCGAATTGGACAACATTTCTCAACAGTAAAACATCGAACTTCTTGAGGGATGAGAAATTCCATAGAAGCATATGTTATATATGTAACATATATGCAGTATCCGGTGTATCCCCATGGATATCACAGTTTTTTCATCTCCAAGAGATCTCCAGATGAAGGATGGCCGTAACAGGTGAATGTTCAGGTGAGTGAATTTGCCAATCATTCAGCCAGATTAGGTGATTTTAGTAGTGATTCACTGGGATTTCATGGGATTTCATGGGATTTTGCAAAGATTTCATGAGATTTGTTCATCATCTTCCAGGTGATATATTCTAGAATATTCCGTTCCATCACCCAATCATATATAATTCAGCCAGATTTCTTTTCAGAGGCTACGAGTTCTCCCAGCACGCGCCAGGAGCAGGTCTTTCAGTTCCAGCCACACGAGCTGGCAGCCACCGCCAAGGTGAGGGGGTCTCCTTTCGAAGCTGGGGATGGTGGGATATGGTAAGAGAAAAGATGGGAAAAAAGTGATAAGATGGGGATGATGGTGGGATATGAGAATATGATCCATTTTTATAACAATCTTAGGGATGGTGGCACCTCTCATACTTGATTGAGAATGTGATCTATATATCATATAATGTACCCTCTGGTAAACTAACAGTTTGCTATTGAAAATGACTATAGAAATAGTGGATTTCCACCCAAAAAAATGTGATTGTCCATAGTTATGTAACAGTTTACCAGAGGGTAAGAATTGGGGAGAACATGTAGATATAATGGACGTAACAAACACTTCGTGGGAAACCAACTGCATGGCTAGGTACTGTTTCCACCAGGAAAAAAGCAGGGGGTTAAGCAAGCAAAATCTGTGATTTAATCAGAAACAATATGAAACAATTAGTATACAAACTGGGAAGATTTTGTTGGGTAGGTAAATACTTTGATCTTTGATCCTTAAATGCGGATGTCCCAAATCTTGCCAATAATCCCTTCCCCCTAGTACTAAACGTCCCCCAAATACTAAAAACTAGGGTTCATTTCCAATTTTGGAAAATTTGTGGTTGGCCAATTTAACTTTTAATTGATCCCCTTTAGAAAACAATTTAAAAATAAACCTATCATTTGTGGGTTCTACCCCCTAATACTAAAAACTAGTTCACCCCGGGGTGCTTNAATTGCGTTTTAAATTGAGATTTAATTGATTTTGAAATCGAGAAAAATAGTTTTTAATATTAAGGTCTGGCGCTTACTATTAGGGGTCCGCTTCGAAATTCAATTTTTTGCAACGTATTAATTGCGTTTTAAATTGAGATTTAATTGATTTTGAAATCGAGAAAAATAGTTTTTAATATTAAGGTCTGGCGCTTACTATNGGGGTCCGCTTCGAAATCCAATTTTTTGCAACGTATTAATTGCGTTTTAAATTGAGATTTAATTTATTTTGAAATCGAGAAAAATAGTTTTTAATATTAAGGTCTGGCGCTTACTATTAGGGGTCCGCTTCGAAATCCAATTTGTTGCAACGTATTAATTGCGTTTTAAATTGAGATTTAATTGATTTTGAAATCGAGAAAAATAGTTTTTAATATTAAGGTCTAGCGCTTACTATTAGGGGTCCCCCTAATAATAAATACCCCCCTAATACTAAAAACTACCCGAGGTGTTTACTATTAGGGGGGGGGTTAGTATTAGGGGGAACGGATTAGTTAGCAAACAAATCATGCAAAATTACCTTCCGATTTCTTCCAAATCGCTCAAACATGTCTGACGGAGTCACTCCAAAGTTTTTAATTTCCCAGCTGGCTGCTGGTTTCAATCATTCTTTACACCCTCCGGTCATCAGCTCCGTGGCTGGAAGATTACCGAACTAAATGGAGATTTGACATGAGAAAATCATCGAAGTAACTAGTGGATGTTCCAGCGAGCCGCAGCGAGCCATGACACCGGAGAGTATACTTTCCTGGATGATCTCGACTGAGGAGCATCGGAGGTTGCCTGAACTGGTCATAAATGGGGTAGCTCCAAATCATCCAAGTCATGAAAAACAACTTCAGTATTGAAACAACCATGGTGACTTGGGGATCCCCCATGACTCAAGAACCCCTCAAATAATGTAACAAATATTGATCAAACCATCCCAACTAACTCTATTTTTCGGGATAACCTCCATGAACTATGGAATACTATAGATATATCTAGCATAAACCATAGAATTCACCTGGTGATCAACCAATTTCGCTCTCAAGAATCAGTCACATCCATGAAATCCCCATGTTTCTTGGTGAAATCATCTTGAATCTCGAGTTTCGGGCAAACAAACATAAAAATCAGGGTAAAATCTCGATTTTCCTATGGTAAAAATCTGGGTAAAAATCGGGATTTCCTCACCTTCCGCACCCTTCCAGTTTAGCCGGTTGGCTTCACCTTCAGGCTGCCGCGAAGCTCCGTCCGGATCATCCAGGAATGGAACCAGCTGGATGGTGATTTTCCATGGAAAATCCGATCAATGGATGAGAACTATAGGGGTGTTTCCCCCCTTTTTTTGGGAAACCTCCATATCGCTATATATAGCTGAGTTTATGATTTACAGGTTTTTTTTTTGATCCTTTTGATGGATCTACAGTGCTCGAAATGGCAGTTCTGGATGTCAATGATCACCCCTGGAAGGGGAGCCGTAGAACACCTTTCTGGGCTCGGTAGAACTATGGGTGATACTTGGGAAATGCTGGTCGAATGGGGGAAACTTGGGGATCTGAATTTGGATACAATGCGAATGAGAAGAATGAGATGATATTTCATTTGGATTCATGGAACTGGGAATATCTCTGATGTTTTTGGGGAATAATCACTCAGAATGAATAGGAACAAAAGACAACCAAAGGCTTAAATCTTTGGGTGTTGAACATGGATCAAGTATTTAAGTAACAAACATGAGGCAATGTTTAGTTCCTTAATGATAGCTTTCTGTTGGTTTGTCACTTGGCCAACCAGGAATCCTGTTGGATATGTCTCCAGTGAGATAAAACAAATATCGTTAGATAGGTGTAGTTCACATATAGTTTATCTATAGTTCTCCTGTTGTAATATAAATTGATCTTTTGGTTCATTTATTCGGATAAATCTAATCACAACCTCATGTTGCGACGTCGCTGGAATGATGGTAGGTCAGGTCTTTTCAGGGTGGTGAACTATGGTAATTCATCCAAATTTATGGTGAAAAGTAACTTGGTTTAGAAGGAGGATAACAGGGGAATACAAGGGGTATAAATGGTGGTTAAATGGGATAGACATGGGGATATAAAAGATATAAATTAGATATACATTGGATACTAGGATAACAGGGGATATAAATGGGATATAACTCATGCTTGGATGGTAAATGGTGGTTTGACCAAGATTTCATCAGCAAAAGATGACTAGTGAATAACTAGGGAAACTGACTGGATGTCCACGGTGATACTGACCAATCTGTTGCTATATCCTTTGGCAATCAAATGTGGCAATGAGAAATCCTCTGTAAATGGAGGTTTTAATGGAACATAATCTACAATGGAGGATTTCCAAATGCTATGATTGATTTCCGGATGGTAAATGGAGATGTTGATCGATTTTGTTGACTTTACCAGCAAGAAAAGAGACGGTAGTCAAGAATGGGAATGACCCCCTATATAGTTATTTCAATTTTTGGATGGGAAGCTGATGATTTCCGGGTTTTGTCAGGCGGCATGTCCTGACAAAAACACCTGGAAATAGGCATATCAAACAGCAACACTTAGGATACAACCAGCAACAACAACAGTTGGGATATGAATCATTTCACAAAACGCTTCCCTTTTTTTCCGAGGCAATTTCCCCGCAAAAAAAAACACGAGGTGCGTCTAGCTTTGCGGTATGGCCCAAAATACCACTTATAGAAGTCATTAAGTCAACCCATTTATGGAACTAGAACATATCATATCATATCATATCATATGATGACCCCGGTAGAAATAACCAACCTGTAACCCATCTATAACTGGGATTTCGGGCCGCAACTGTATGGTTCGGTTTGACCCCCACGCGCTGCTGCGAAGGATTTTTCAAGGCCTGCAGTACCAACCTGGTCCTCAAGCTATCGGAGTTAAGTCTCCTGGTGGAAATACGATGGATTCGCGGAGAGTGGTGGTGCTGATGGAAAGTAGGGGAAAGCAACTGGAGATCATGGATGGTAACAATGATTAATAGTATTTGATAATGATTGATAATGACTGATAGTTGTCGATAATGGTTGATAATGGATTGTATCACTTATCACAACTGATGTTTTCTAATACTGTGTAATAATGATGAATAGTGATTAAGAATGATTTTTAATAACTGGTGATGGTAATAATGATTACTAATGGTTAATGATTGATAGTTGTTGAAGATCATTATCATGGGCATGGGATAACAATGGATCGCAATGACATCATATGATCGTTATTGATGACGGAAGCCGCCGGTGCCGCCAAGTCTCACGGTTTCAAGCCTGAGGTGTTCGGTAAATTCACGGGGACAGATATCACCACGCTGCCCAGTTATAAACCATTGGAAGTATAGATAATTATATCATATCATATGATATATCATCACCGCCCCTTACGTCCCCCTAAAGGGGGGGGACGTACCCGAAAAGTCACGGGCAATTTCTCAGACCCCTCCCCCCCTCCATTTCAACATGTATTCCCAGGCGGGGGGAGAGGGGTGGGAAGGTCATAATTGCAACGATATGACCTCAAACGTACCTCAAACGTATCTCAATGGTACCTCAAATGGATCTCACATGTACCTCTAGGTATGTTTACATTCAAGATATAGTTGAAATCTACCTGAAATCAATTACATCCGTACCTGAAGCCACAAACATGAGTTTAGTATATCTTTTACTGTCTTGTTTGAGCACCTTCTGCAAGGAATTATGGACCTCAGGTATATGATGGCTACATGCGTTTATTGTATCTTTTACTGTCTTGTNGCACCTTCTGCAAGGAATTATGGACCTCAGGTATATGATGGCTACATGCGTTTATTGTATCTTTTACTGTCTTGTTTGAGGACTTTCTGCAAGGAATTATGGACCTCAGGTGTATGATGGCTACATGAGTTTATTATATCTTTTACTGTGTAGTTTGAGCACCTTCTGCAGGGAATTATGGACCTCAGGTATTTGATGGCCACATGAGTTTAATTATTGTATCTTTTATTGTCTTGTATGAGGACTCTTTGCAAGGAATTATGGACCTCAGGTATATGTCTTTACGACCTTCCACATATCAATTTGAGTTCTTTGAGATTCAAAGATTTTCCCAAATTTTGGAAGAGATTATGTACCTCAACTACCTCTATACTACATGTTGAAATGATCAGTAGAATGTAGAGTGTATGAGGGTTTACAAGCATATAGGGGTCCTATGTTTACATTGTTGGTTTTTGCAATTCTGCAGCTATTTGAATACCTTTATACCATCATTTTACATTTTTGTTTGCATTTGTTATATTGGTTTTTCCGTTTTTTTTTGAAAATGTAATGTTACATTTTAGGGTCCCCCCAAAAAAACAAGGGTTCCTCTAAATGTAATCGGTACATGTATAAGGCCATTTTTAAAAATTGAAACATTACATATAGAACGTCCCCCCAAAACGACGTTTAAAATGCCCGTTACATTTTGATAACGTCCCTCCGCTAAACGGGTGGTGATGATATATCTACATATCTACCATAAAACCTAGGTAATTATTGGATTTATTGGCACCTACTTAGCTATTCACCACCTCCTAGGTGATGGCTTTCGTAGGGGAAGGCAACTGGAGATCATGGATAGTAACAATGACTAATAATGATGAATAATGATATGCATAGTTGTTGATAATGGTTGATGATAGATGATATCATATTATGATATATTACATATAGAATAACTATAACTATAATATCTGGGTAAATTTCATCACGACCTCGCGTCGCAACCGAACCCTGGAATGACGGGAATTGTCAGGGGAATCATCCCAGAATAGCATTAATTCAGGGTAGTGAATTATGATAGTCAGATTATTGGTAATTTTCGATGGGAAGATATGGAGGTTTCCTGAAATGGGGGTACCCCTAAATCATCCATTTATAGATTGGGATTTTCCCTTAGCCATCCAGCTATTGAGTACCTCCATTTGAGGAAAACCCCTTAGGGGGTTTGTCTGAACATAGGCTATCCCCAAATCCGGTGGTTCATCAGCATGTTTCCCCTATTCAAATAGCCACTTGAGAAGTACAGACAATATTCTAGGTAAATTATAACGACCTCACTGTGACCTCACTGGAATATGGTTAATATAGGGAATCATCCCCAAATGGCCTTAATTCAAATTAGTGAATTATTATAGTTGACCCAGCATATTCAGACACAGCCATTGGTTCGTTCCTTGAACTAAGCATCAATAGGGATCTATAGGGGATGAATTTTTCATGGGATACGCCATGGATCATTAGGAGTGAATCTGGATTGTTATTGGGATTATTACGGGGATCATAATAACCTTACAATTACAATTATTTTTGTAAGATACTAATTATATATTTATATTTATATAGTTAATTTGTTAAACATGCCCTATTTGTAGCTAATTTACCAACCGCATGATAGAACAAATCGGATTTTTTTGTGGGAAGTATACAAGGGAATTATGAGATGGGAATAGGAATCTGTGGGTATTCTTGTGGATGATTGGTACTTGGTGGCTCATCCCAGGGATCGCAACTAGATTGGTTCACCCCATATGTTTTATCCTTTAATGTGGATGAACCCTACAATTTTCACTCAGGGATAGAACCTAGTGAGTGGGATGAGCCACCGAGCATGATTGGATATGATTGGCCTTCTTTTTCAGAAGGCCTGAAACCATTTTTGGGCTGACTGTTGGTCTCACCCATGGTCAAAACATTGCTTTGTTCGGAGATGGTAATCCGTCCATTGACATAGCGGATGTCCTAATGATTCGATGACCATGACCCCAATTATTCCAAATGCAACTTGACAATGGTATGGTACATATCAACATCCCCCATATTTGTTGGTAAAACGTTATTTCGTGCAGATTTAATGACACACATCCCTGTATGGTCATTATTCTTGTTTAACGAACCCCACATTTTTGTGATTTTTTTATTGCAAGATCATCCCAACATATCTCAACATGATTTAGTTTTAACCAAGAATTGATCAGAATAGGAAAAATCACAATCGGTGTGAAAGAACCACCCAAAACTAGATGGCAACTCCATTTCCAGTGTACAATTTCATCCGTTGAATCATCGTTTGTCTTCAAGTTGAACTTGCATTCTCTACCTCTTGATTGGTTGAGTCCAAGAGCAGAAAACCACCAGATGTTGGGGGTCTAGTCAACACTAGTCAAAGTTCGGGTCTCACGAAGTTCGCTCAATTTGAAAATGTTGGGTAGTACCGGTAGTTTTCTCATCCCAGATAGAAACCATTCAATGTCGAACACCTTCAAAACCTAGTGGAATATTCCCGCACCATATCCTGAAGTCACCAACGGATTTGCCAGACATCCATACATACAAATTTAATACGTGGTTGGTGGATTTTTCCCCACAATTTGGCATTTAAAGGATCATCCTACACATTGGATTTTTGGTTGCTAACCCTGCTGATCTCAAAATTTCCGATTCCTGTTTTATCAACTATGATTACCAACTAGGGATTACAAACTCTGGATAAGTGGCGTAGTTATAGCAATAAATCAGTCCAGTAATCCAGTCAGCCAATCCTGCTATCGTCAATGAACAACCTAGTGATCGGATCACCATCTATCACGATCCGATGAGATTCCTTGCTTCAATTCCCTATCACTTTGATGATGAATACCCCATATTCCAATCCCATATTCCAATCCCATTAATCTCCGATTTCATATCCCATGAATTTCCCATTCACATCGATGACTTCCCACCATTCACCACAAATTCCACTGCCCATCGGCGCAGCCAAGGCGTCGAGAATCTGTCGGATCTGATCGATGCCTTTACCCATTGCTCTGCCACTTGGACATCTGAAACGCTGTTTCGCAGTTTCCGCCAGGTCTCAGGGATTTCCTAGCGAAAATATGCGAAAATTTGGTATTCATAACTAGGTTAACTATGGTTCACAGGAGATATATCTATGATTCTCGATGGTTCGTGGGATTTATAGATCAACTTATAACTTGGGAGGGTACCATCTTGTAGCGAACATGGGGATGTCACTGGATAAAAGTTAGGATTTTAGCAAGAGTCCTGGCAGCTTCTGACTGAAAGGGCAGGTCTCCGTGCCCTCTTCCAGCGTCCTAAACAATACTTTTTGAATATCTGATATCGAAAATATGAAACTATCATCATATGTATTGTACATAGTTTGTTATTTATGATATATGTAGATACTCCATGGCAAGTAATGCTTTCTCATAAAACTTTCTCATATAATTCCATCATTTTTTTCAGGAAAATATCCACATATTTCCACCATCAAGTACCATTTTCATGCTTGCCCATCAGTGAGATCCATATCATCAAGCGTCACCAATTTCCACTAGTGTTCTCTTCATGTGACTTTCAGTCCCTCTCATTGATTTGTCAAATTCTCATTATTACGCTCTGGCAATTAACATAGCTGTGGAAAATCACCATATTTACAGGTAAATCAACTATGAATGGGCCATGGCTTCCATGGCTATATTAATTTACCAGAGGGTAAATGTTTCATTTTCCTGAGTGTTCACAAGGGGTTCCCTCGTGCGTCCCTCATTTTTCCCAATTCCAATGTTTTTTTTTTTTTCCTTCTCAGGTCAAGATAAAATTATTTTTTTTAGAGCGTGAGCCGACAATTCTCTGTTTTTCTACCATTTCATCAGTGGTTCCAAACCTCACTCAAATTGCCCTCAGTTTTTTTCCCATTCTTCCTTCATTTTCCCAACATTTCTGCAGGGATGATATCTATACACTTTGAATCGGATTGTTTTTGGGCTCAGACTTAAATGTATTTCCTGTTTTTTTCCAGTTGTTTATCAGTTGTTTCTCAGTTTTCCCTCATTCTCCAGCATTTTCCCAAGTTTCTCTCACAGTTTCCCAGTGTTTCCATCAGTGTTTCCCTTGTCTTTCTCCTTTTTCTCGAGTTTTTCCATCACTTTTCCATCAATTTTCCCAGCGTTTCCTAGGACGTGCAGGCCTCCAACTGGGCCATGTACTGGTTGCTCCACGAGCGCCAGCGCCGCCCCGACGCGAACGCCTTCCGACGCCGCCATGGCTCTGCCGCGGCGTCGACGGCGGCGAGCACCGGGGAACGGAACGAACGCAGGGATGCACAGATGAAGCGATGAAAATATCATGGCTGATGGGATTTTTATGGGAGTTTTAGATAGTTTCATGGGGATTTTCATATGGTGGTGGATGGAAACCTATTATCATCAATTTTAGTGGGATGAACATCCATTTACCAGCTATTTTGGGGTTCACTAGATACCAGAGCTTTGACCCATAGCCATATGATTTTTCATGGGAGTTCTATGGGATTTGAATATATTTTCATGGGATTTTCATGTTTTTCTTTTTTTAATAATCTATAGGGAGTTCTATAAGCTGTTGATTGGTGATTTTGAATGGCTCAAATGGGATCTACATGGGATATTAGTTCGATCATATATATATATATATAGGATACCCTCCAGTAAACTAACATAGCTATTGAAAATGGACCATTTATAGTTGATTTTCCCATTAAACATCGTGATTTTCCATAGCTACGTTAGTTTACCAGAGGATATTTACACGAACTATGAACAAAATACCATTGTTGAAAGGTTATTGTAAGACTATAGGGGATTTTTGGAAGGGCTCATTAAGCAATACTTCGTAGACGTCCTATCAACCAGTAAAGAGGGTGTACTGCCTGATTGGTTCACCATGAACAGATGGCTTTGTCTCATAATCAGGGACCTCCAAAATGGTAATGTTTAATGGACATATTATTGGATATTGGCGTACCCAATTTATTGGAAAAAAACACGCATATTTTAAACTACCATGGTTGATTAGTGATAGGTTTAATCAACAACGATAGGGATTTTCTTGACAATTATAAAAGTGATTGTCGATTTGTTTTTTTAATGGCAAGATGGGATCCAATGGTAGATCAACGATCCAATGGTAGATCAACAGAGATGGTTCAACCATTATTTACACATCGTAAATGGGAATATTATAGAACTATCATGGGAATGTAACAAACAAGAGCGGTATTCGTAATCCTATTAACCAACCAGTGGACCCTGGCTGAGTGGAATATGAAAGGGATATGACAGGGATATGGATGGGATATGGGCCCTCCAGCTGTGATTTATAGATGTTTTTTATTTGATGTTGGAGGTAGCTCATGATGGATTGAAAATGAACCATTCAGCATGGGGATTTAAAATCGACTCCCGGTAGACCCAAGAAGTCTTCCATCCCCTTGGGGAGGTGTTTTTGGTTGGGTATGCTTTCGTTTGGGATGATGTAGAATGAGCCTGGGCCCAAATGCTTGTTTAATGGGATGGTTCATGATGGTTTATTATTCGGTTTACCATGGTTTACCATGAATTATCAACATGATAATCTACTTAACCACCAAAACACCGATGATTGAGATCTACATAAGCACAACATATGGTAGCTGATGATGAGTTTCACAACGAACAGTGGTGATTTACTGTAACCAAGAACAATTGTGGTATACTAGGAAAATCACTAGGTGCTCAAATCACCACTGGAACAGTGCGATGGTACTGGAATGTATTGGAATAGATATATTATCATATATTTTTAGGATCATAAAACACCACTAAATCATAATATCTTATAATTGATTTACTTACTGGCGCTTAGTAGGGAATGGGGGAATGATCCACGATAAGTACTAACAATCATCCCAGCAACCCCCATTCCCTACTAAACAATTGGTTTCATCCCCGCACTAAATGGTGGATCTTCCAGTGCCATGTTTGATTACCAGATGCTTCTTGTTACCGTGGGATTTCTCCCTAAGCCAAAGCAAGGAGATGACGCTGGTTGAAAAGTCGCTCCGAGACATGGGAGAACGGGAGAACAAGAGCTTATATGGGAGAAACAGAATGTGGACCGGTTCTTGTTTTAGAGATAGGCTGTGGAACAGAAGTTCGTTCGTGCAGAGACCTGGCCGAGAAGATTTGTGGACGTGATGGTGTACACGGGTGCCGTGTGAACCCTGAGCCATGGATTCAATGTCTTGAGTGGGGTGGGTCAAATGTTGCAATGGCACGATTTCAATCTCAAGAGGAAATGTTTTTGGTAGATATATCCATACCGACCCTACTAAACACCGGTAAGTTTAAAACACCACGAAATTCAGGAGAATCGTCTGGATTTCTCACGGGGACATTGTGAGGTGATGCCTCAGACACTGAAAGTGCCGACCGCGGCAGCGAGGTGGGACGAGTTTCGGTGTCACGGCCGGAGAAATGGAGCTTTTCACCTTCAAAAATGGTGGTTGAATGAGATGTATCCAAGAATAAAATGGTTATATCAACCAAATGTTGGATAAATATCATTAAACCAAGTCAAATCTCTAAACAATGGTGGTTTCATATGGTTGAATGAGATTTGACTAAGCAACATGGATATTTTTGATGATGATTTCATGGAAAACATGGAGAATCAACCAACAACAATACGGATTTTCTTGAGCATATAATTGGGATAATGGGAGGAAAATAGGATTTTCCCTCCGGGCTTTCAAACGTGGCTGGCTTGAAAATCCTCTATACATGGAGGTTTCCATGGGAAGATCATCTAGCAATCAGCAGTTAAATGACAATACATGGCATACCAAACCGACCCATCTACTTTTTCCAAGAGGACACTATCGATTGCATAATATGCATTCCATATAGAAATGTCAGGACCATATTGTTGGCTATATTCCATTGGAACCCTATTATACCCCCACTATTGTCAATATATTATCCCAATATACCCATTAAATAGTAGTATACACCAATGATATAAATACATATTAATATCCATTAAATAGTATTACCCTCTGATTATTTAACATAGCCATGGAAGCCATGGCCCAATTATAGATGATTTATGATGATTATTTACCTATTAAAGATGGTGATTTTCCATGGCAAACTGTTAAACAACCAGAGGGTAGAAAAATAATTTATCTACAATAAAGTTAACCATAGTCAAAACTACTGGTAGATCTCGTAGTTATAGTCATTATCTATAGTATTATATCCTAATGAAGTGGCTATTCGTGCCATAGACTCCTTTCCATCCCATTAGATCCTGCACAATTCCAGGACTCTCCTGGTCGCGGCAAGCAGTGCACGTCACCTGGTCGCGGCGCAGGTCGCGCTCAGGTAAACATAGGCGAAGCAACGGTTTTATGGTGGATAAAATGTGAGACAACCTAAAAGCATCTTGGAAGAGTGAAATATTTAATGTTTATTCATTTCAGATAATAATTAGTTAAACAGATTGTATGGATATAAATGCAATCAAATGGGAAGATGATGGAAATATCATGAGATACTGACCAACAAGAAGATTTTGGGGTTTCCGAAGCCAACTTTGTCCCCAGTCTGTGGCTCTAGGCCGTGGCTTCAGCCATCCAACCGGATTTGTTGTTGCTTTTGGAACTAGGGATACAACCAATATAGCTAGGATTTATGGTCTCTATATATATATATATATTAACTATAGCTATAGCTAAAGATATTGGGGTTTAAATGTATCTATCTGATCCCTAGTTTATGATTTTGTCTTGAATAGTGGCGATAGCTACAGGGGTGTATAAACAAAGTTATACATACCGTCCGGTGTCATCCAACACGGCTGGCTGGCGAATTCCCAAACTAGCCATGGAGATTTCTGGCCGGGAACATCATCGAACTCAACGATGGATTTTCCATCAAGCCATGTTTGACACCGGTAATCACCAGGAGTTATGCCAACTTCGCAGGGGAGGATGGAATCAACCATAGATTGTTGTTCATCTTCTTACTTGTGCTTAGCAGGGAATGAGGGAATAACCTATAATAACCATTAATAATCATCCCATTCCCCCATTCCCTACTAACCACAAGTAAGTCTTTAAAGGGGAAACCTCCGGCTTGGAGCATCCGATTTTTGGGAAACACCGTTCAGCACAACGGGTCCGGGTCTGTGACAGGCCAATGATATGGACCATGGGCGAAATGTGAAGTGGTTATAACATGTCATAACCATCTATAACCAGTATACCCTCTGGTAATCAACCGTGGCAATGGACAATCCTATATGTGAAGGTTTCAATGGGAACATCATTTGTAAATGGGAGATTTTCCATTGCCACGTTTGAGCACGGGAGGATAAGTGGGTTAATGAGGGGAGATAAACCAGCTGTTAAGCAGTTAGCCAACTCCATGGTCCATGGAAGTAGGAATATTTGGTTGGCAAACGAACATTTGGGAAGAATTGCATGGGCCTATGTTGAGAAGCATGAGCCATTTTTTGCACCGAATTCGGACCCATATCATACTCAGATACCACCATTCCAAGATGCTCCATGTGTTGAATCTTTGCCAAGCTTTGCTCCAAAATGACCCAAATTATTGGTCAATAATTATACCATACACGGAGCCGGCATTTCATGGTCTACACCCCGAACGACTGCAATGAGAAGCGCCTACTACGCCTATGAAATGTGGTTGCCCTCAGGTATATAATCAAACATAATCAAACATAGCATGGCAGTGGAAAATCACACTTTTTATGTGGGGAAATCACATTTTTTTGAAGGAAATTCATCGTGTTAATTGTGGGAGATCACTGGTTTTGATGGGAAAACCATCTATGACTGGTTCGAATTTAACATGCAGAAATTCCCAAGGCCAGAATTGAAGATCATGCCTGGGTCGTAGATTGTCGTAGTGCCCATTGGTCAAAACAAAGTGTCAATATATGCCAGTCAAATGGGGCTGCATTTCCATGTTTTTCTTACACAAACTTTGATTATTCCATGAATTTCCATTGATTGGTATGTGTTCCACTTTATATACAAATTTGTCATATGGAGGTTTCCTAAAATATGGGTACCCCCAAATCATCCATTTATAGATCGGATTTTCCATTATAAACCATCCATTTTTGGGTAATGTTGGTAAAACAATAATAAACCATCTCCAAAATCACCATAAAGAGGTGGTATAAACCATCAAAATATAGGTGGTTTATGGCATTGTTTTACCCACATTACCTCCATTTTAGGAAACCCCCATATGTTGACCCTCTCAACTGGGATCCATGGTTAACGTGCCGAGCGCCAGCCAAGGGCTCCAAATTCTCCGGGGCCCAGCGATTTGGGGCTCCCATGGAAGGCCGAGATGGGGCCCACCGTTGAGGAATTGCTTCGGTGGCTAAGGATCAGAATGACAAACCAGTTGTAGATGGTAGATGGTGATTGTCATATAGAAATGCCAGGACCATATTGTTGGCTATATTCCATTGGAACCCTATTATATCCCCACTATTGTCAATATATCCTAATATACCCATGAAATAGTAGGCTTTCACCAATGATATACTGTAAATACATATTAATACCCATGAAATAGTATCACCTTCTGGTAATGATTGACAGTTTGCCATGGAAGCCATGGCCCATTGAAATAGATGTTTTATGATGGTGATTTACCGTTCTTAAAGATGGTGGTGTTCCATGGCGAACTGTTAAATAACCAGAGGGTATATCATTATGTCCTTCGATGAATGGGTTGAAAGGGTTAGTTTACCCTCCAGTGAACTAACAGTTTGCTATTGAAAATGACCATAGAAATAGTGGATTTTCCCATTGAAAATGGTGATTTTCCATAGTAAACTGTAACAGTTTACCAGAGGGTATGCCTTTATGTAGCCATGAAAGGGTGGCCACCAATCCGTTCCTACCCCATGATCTGATGGATGACCACAAGCCATTCTTCCCATGACCATACGCTGTCAATCCTCATCCATAAATGTCAACAGTGGATGGGGGGGAGCCCCAAAAAGATAGAAACAACTTAAGTCCTACTAGTCTTAAAATAGTGAGAAAATACTGAAATCTTTTTGGAGACTGTTTTTTTGCGTTTTTGTAAAAAGTAAATGGTGGATATGTACTCATCGCTAAACATAGAATCTCTTGCAGGGTATCCATAGCAATGCCATGAAAGTGTGGGAGATACCAAGTCGGCCGGGCTGTTGACCCACTTAGCTTCAGAATCGCACAGTTGTGTTGGCACCAGTTTGTATACAAGGTGGGGCTAGATAGCCAAGTTGCTTTTTCTAAGTAGCTAAACTATGGCTTATAGTAGATGTATCTCTAGTTCATGAGGTGAAACTAAACCAACAAAAAGTTTGGTGGGGGTAGCGTCACTTGTTTTTTGGCACGCTTTTGCCCTGGATCATTCCACGGAAATGGAACTGGTGAAACCCAGCCTGGTGTGAGCTAAAGTCCCCAATTCGAGGGTTATATAGTGACTATTACCATCGTATTGAACGTAACTGGAAAATCACCAGAACGGTAAATCAGTAAATCAAGTTTTTTATCATCTATAAATCAGTAAATCATCATTCTTATCATCTATTTTGGGCCATAGCTTTCCAGTTCAACTATAACTCTTGAAGAACCAGCGGGCCAGAGGGTCCACAATTTCCAGGTGGTGTCGCTGCGACCTCCCCCGGGGTTGGAGCCTGAAGGTTTCAAGCCCGGCAGCTCTGGGGTCCAGTTGGGTGGGTGTGATCCATGGATCAGTGGGACTGGGAAAACCTGAGAAATCCCTAGTATATAATACATGCATGTAAATTTACCCAATTGCAAGAATAACAGGCGCTAAAAAAATCTAAACACTCCGAAGTTTGGCGAAGACCATTTGAATGATTTTGAATGCATAGAAACTCAAGATTTGGACCATATGGCCATATGGCCATGAAATTTTGTTAAGAGTGAACATGAGATTTGAAAGTAGAGGATGGACTGGGGTACCCGATTGACAAACCAAGATGTGGGTTTCTCGATTATCATCATCACTCCCGTCCATACGGATGGTATAAGCATGACTTTGTCGTCTCGTTTGGTGCTTTGGAACCACTGGACTGAACGTGTTGAACTGTTGAACGCATGGGGGTGGAGGGTAAGGTGAAGCCGGTGGTGATTCTCCACAACAAACGATCACTGGAATCACTAGTCCTGGGATGAGCTGGTAAAGAGTGAATTAGAGATCCATGATATTCTTTGATGATTTATGGTAGAGAATTAATGGATGTTAATGGGGTTTATATGGGTTTATTCACCAACTTAATGATTTTCATGGTGATTCTTGGTGTGAAAACTCGGAGTTTGTTGACCCACTTTTAGGCGATAGATCTTGAAGCCGTAGATTTCTGCGATGGTTTTAGCATGTTTTGGCATTTTCCCATGCGTTCATCCGCCATTTTTGGGAATCCACCGGCAAAAAATGTTATTTTTCATGGCCGCCCAAAACAACGTAAAAGAAAAAACAGCGTTGTGGTTTTCGTGGTTCTAAATCCCCAGGTTTTTCTGATCCGTTTGACCAACCAAAAATCCGTTTGTGAAAGTCGCAGTTCGCTGTTTTTGCTGACCAAAATGCCCAATCTGACCACCGGTTCGGCTTCCGATTCCGAAACGGTTCGGCACCAAGGCAGGGAACACAGACCTACCTCGCAGACTCAGTGCCCTGGTGATGTCGGATACCATGCGTGGGATACAGCCCCTGAAAACGAGAACGAAACATGGCAGGGAACCGGGAAATCCCAGGGACCCGTCGATTTTTCGTTTCTTCTGGGGAGAATCTTGAGCACTAGAAGCCTCGCAGGGGAGATGGGAAGCAACCAGACTAGCTTAATTGACTAGCGTTTGCACACATCTGAAATCAGGAAACATTGCTGGGGGGACCCTTGTGGTACTACACGACTGGCTGGGAAATCAAGAAAATGAAGGGTATAGGAAGCGCGGAAATCGCCAAGAAATGACAATGGATCCCTTGTATGATACCTTTGAAAAGAAGATGACTTGTCAACAAAACTATGTACTCGGTGGTCACTTGCAAGTACACAAGATGAAGGTTTCAAACTGTTGAAACCAGGCTTCAGGCCATGAAAGGCATGGAATGACCTGGTGAAAATGGACTTCGCTGTAAGGCTTAGTGGCCAGTTGTGTATGGCTTACAGATGGCTTATAGATGGCTTGTATATGATATGTAGATGATTTGTATATGATATGTGGATATGTGGGTAATATGGGTTATATAAGGCTTGCATACATATATTATAGTGGATTTTACTGGGAACCCCATTAAAGCGTTTGTTTCTGCTGTGGTGAATGAGACAAAACATCTGCCAACACTAAGATCCCAAGGTCGTTGAGTTGACCTGGTTTCAGCTCACCAGAGTGATGAACCAAGGTCTCCACCAATTACTCAATGTCTTCAGGTCATTGTTGATTATGCTACATATTACCCTCTGGTAAATTAACAGTTCGACCCTGAAAATCACCAATTTTTAGTGGAAACATGTGGAAACTAATCTTCCAATCCGTATCTACCAGGGCCTATGTTAATTTACCAGAGGGTATCGCACATTTGTTTCTGTTGGTTACTATATGTTTACAGAAAGCATAATTATATGTATTGTACAAGGCGGGGCTCCCGTTTACGATAGCTGAGTTGGTGAACATAACTTGGTGATTTCTATGGTTTATGGTTCTTGCAACTATAGTATTCATGGGGGTTGCAAAGAAAAATCCTGAAAATCACTGGCTAGTTGCATCCAGACTTCCACGCACCCAACCAGAATTTGGTCGAGGTCTCATTCTTCACATTGTAGAACTGGTGTCCTGGCGATCCTGTCGGTGGAATCCCAGTGGGGACCGGGGAACATGGGGCATTTAACTACCAAAAACTGGGATTGATATTTGATTTTTCTGGTTTGTGAAGTCTAAGTTAGTTTATTCCCCGTATATTTCACTAGGGTTTGAGGACATATCCAACTAGTTCATGGGGTTTATAAATCAACAAAGGCCGCCTTGCAACAAGATGTGACCAGCAATTCTATCATCGAATGGGTGTTTCCAGTCAATATCTGGTCAATTGGTTGGTACAAGGTGGGCCCTTCCCACTTATGAGTTGGTTTAGTTCTACCCAACCGCATTGACCAGTTTGATGTATATATAATATACACATACAAATCCACCATAAACTCAACAGTTCTTGAAGCTATTTGCCCCAACTTCGCTATGGTTTTCAGGGGGCCCCCACTTTGTAGCGATGTGATTTGTACCCAAGAAAGACATGGTGATTTTCCACTGCAAACTGGCACGGACTACCCGGGTTTGTCTGAAAATAGTGTAGCCCTAAACCCAATGGTGAATTATAATTTTCCCTATTAAATGGCTATGATTGGGGGTATACCCTATTTTCAGACTAACCCACCCAAGAGTAGGCCAAACATGTTTTATGTCACCAAACAATCCCTTAGAGCCTTAGAATTTCTTTGAATCCCTTGAATCCCTTCAATGTGGTGCCCCCAAGATAGCTAAGTTGGTTTATAACTTCAATAAGTATATGGTATATTATGGTTTATAGTGGATATACCTATAATTAATGGGGTTTATAAACCAACTTAGCTATCTTGGGGGCCCCACATTGTTGGATTTTTGGCATTTTTTGTTTGGATGGTCATATTAGACAGAACAACGAGAAGTTCCGCGCGCAACTTTTGGGCATGAAGCCTGGCACTTTTGAACATCACAAGAGCTTCATCATTGAATGGTGAGAATTGGGAAATGGTGGTTTAATGGAGATATTAACTTTTGAGTAATTTTGATATCATGAGAATATGATGATATTTCATTCCTGGATCCAACTTTGAAGATTTGAGAAAGCTTTAGGAAATACATGTAAAATCATGTAAATACAACAAAAAATAATAGAAACATATAGAAACTAAAGTGTTTTTTCACGCCTCAGTTTCAGGTTGAACATGGATTGAGATTCTGGGTCCTCACTATCATGACGACCTCATCTCGACCACGTCACTGTAGATGATGTTTTTTTTTGCAGGTTATGACTACTTATTACCCTCTGGTTATTTAACGTAGCCATGGAAAATCACCATGTAGAATAGCTAAATCATCATAAATCATCTATCAATGGGCGATTTTCCATGGTTATGTTAAATAACCAGAGGGTAATGTGGGTAAAACATGGTAAAACAATGCCCTGAACCACGCATTTCTTATACCATCTATTCATGGTGAAAATTGGGGATTGTTTCTTATTGTTTTGCCACCATTATGCTTTTTGGTGATATTTCTAACATTTGATGGTCACGTCCATTCTTTTGCATCATCAATAATCATCAACAATAATTGAATTGGATGACATACAATAGTACTTCCATATGATTTTGCATGGTGTATGTCCATCACTTCTAACGTATGATGATTCCTGTTTTATTTTGTATATACATACACCCAATTTTAGCAGGCCAAATTACCATAACATCTGATTGTTTACGGGTAGTTATACCCTTTGGTGTCCTCCAACGTGGCTGCTGGAAAATCCCTAATAAATGGAGGTTGATAGCCAGGAAAATCATCTGTACATGGGGAGTTTTCCATTGCCATGTTTGATTACTGGAGGGTAATTATTCCCATTTTTTCGCGGCAAAGGGCAAAGTCCTTTAGGTTTGCTCTTATCTATTTAAGCCTATGCTCAATCGACCAGGGAATCTACTAGGAAATTAGCCTCTACATGTAAATATGATATCATACGATAATACTATGCACATATATACATGATAGTACATTGTAATTATATATGTTTCTAATCCTTTATAATTGTTTATATATGAGTATAGAATGTATAAATATATATATATATAAATATATATATATATATATATGATGCAGATTTCGATGGTGGATCAGCACATCCAAGTTCCGAGGTTCTTCTCACTGCATTTTTCG
Source organism: Symbiodinium sp. clade C Y103 (assembly GCA_003297045.1). Lineage (NCBI taxonomy): Eukaryota > Dinophyceae > Suessiales > Symbiodiniaceae > Cladocopium > Cladocopium sp. clade C. Next base: position 130,907 of record BGPT01001567.1, read on the forward strand.
AATTCGTGCGGCGCGTGTCGCGCTGGTCGCGCTTGTCCTTACCAGCAGAAGCGGTTTCAGGCGCCTAAGGCGTGACGCGGCGTTCGTTTTTGGGGCGTGTCGAGGAGATTTTAAGATGAACTTGTTTCAAGGCTTGAGGCAGAAAAACCATTGGTTTATAGCAACAAACATTGGGATTGAACTGACACAAAAATAATGATTTCAACAAACATGTGGATATAAATGGATATATAAATGGATACATATATATATATATATAGATATAGATATATAGATATATAGATATATATATATAACCGTATAACCAAAAAAATGCTTATTTGACCATTGAACATTGGGGTTTGACATGGTTTAACCAACAACCATAGTGGTATAGGGGTTTGGATGGGGAGACAATCCGAGATGAAACGTGAAGAATTTCCTGATAGTAAAGGTTCATTGTTTGGTATAGCCACAGAAATGGGATGATTTTTTTGTTGACCCCCAGTCATGGTTGACTAATTGGATGGTGTATGGCATTGGGTTTGCCACATTAGGGATTATACACAAGAATACTAATCTTGAGAAAAACAACTACGAATCCTCAGGTAATCAAACTTTGCAATTGAAAATCCTCTGTAAATGGAGGTTTCGTTGGCTGGGAGAACCGAACTAAAGCTGGGGATTCTTCCAGCCAGGTTTGATGACACCGTTGCAGGTAATGTCATCAATCACCAAAACACACCTTTAATCATCATTATTACCCTTTAATATACGGATATTGAACATGTTAAATCCCTATTTTTCATGGTTGGAGGACCTGAAAACCACCTGGATATCCATGCTGATGGCTTAAGTCCTCAACACCTTCGTCAAAAAGAGGACGACATATACACTGGGCAGATGTGATATATATATATATACTGTATATATATATATACATGTATATACATGTGTAAACAGTATATATTTACATAAATATGCACATATTGGTAACGTTACATTCCCATCCCTCGATCAAAAAGACAAAGGGACTAGTCAAACTACCCTCTGGCAATCAACCATGGCAGGCAGGGAAAATCCACTACATTTAGATGGGAAAATCATCACATTTTGTTTCCACGTATTCAATGGATTGGTTAGTGGGAAATTTTACAGGAAACCCCTATATTTCATGGGAAAATCCATGGTTTCCTGTAGATTTTCCCTTAAACCAATCCAATGACCAGTATGTTCACGCAGTTTGGACATCTTTGGAATATAGGACTGATACATAGAACTTACATGCATCTAGATGTTATTGGAGCAGAGGGTGTTGGATGACCATTTTGTCTAGGAACACGATGGAATACTTACTCATTTTATACTTTCATTCATTTGAATCGGTCGAAGTCTGCAACTTTTGTATACACCCATGATTGAAAGAGACCTGTAGTCTTGAAGCTGCATGCAGACTCGGAAGAAAGGTTGGCACCCCTTGCTTCACAAATCTAATCTCGAAGGTGAAAAAACATGTTGTTTTATGAAATCTATAGTTTCTGCAGAAAATACTTACTTGTGCTTAGTAGGGAATGGGGGTTGCTGGGATGATTATTAATGGTAATTATAGGTCATTCCCTCATTCCCTACGTTCAGCACCAGTAAGAGGATAAATCACCAATCTTCTCCCGAAAATCTCTGGATGCATTTCCCGATCCAAGAAACGTCTCCCCAACGCGTCTCCAAGCTCGATTTTGGAGCGTCACCGCTCAGATAGGGGAAATGACGAGCGGTGTTCCGCAAGGATTTCCAGTTAGTGGTTGCTTGTTGAATGTTCGTTTTCTTGGCAATAGTAATGGGGATTGATAGGGGTAACATACTTCACTGGTGAATAATGGGGATACATTGGGATATGATAATGACATGACAACAATGATGGGATATGATCGGGAAACAATGGGGATATAGCCTCTGGCAACTTTCAGCATGGTTATGGAAAATCACAATTTTTGTATAGGTTGATAATATATATATATATATATATACATACATATATATATATATACATACATATATATATATATAAGTTAGGATAGGCCTTGCCCATCTTCCCATCCTCCACAACCGCAAACATACAAACAGCATTTCAGAACAACCAACCCCCGTAACATCAAACCAATAATTCATAACAACCAAAGACATAACCATAATCCAACAAAAAATCCATCAATCAAGACAAAAACAAAATCATAACAACCAATCATGAGAATAAACCATAACAATACCCCATCACAAGAATTATTCAACAAACCAACCAATCAGATTGTTGAAGAATTCATACCTAAAAATATTCAATGAACCAATNCAAGAAAAACTCAAACAATCAACCATCATAAAACCAATCATAGATTTAAGGGGCAAGGTTCCCCTCATAGAAAAACCATAATCCATAAAATCACTCATACAATAGATGGGCAAGGTTGCCCTTATAGAAAAACTTAAAGTAATTAAACCCACCCAACCCATTTCACCCCCCTGTCAGCATCCTGAACGAGCACATTAAG